>JBCFYV010003389.1:0-61834 GCA_039000515.1 Timema cristinae
TGATTTTAAAACACCTGGGGTTTAGAACCTTGTGAGTGGGGGAGGGTTTGCTAAAACGTACTTTTTAAGTTTATTTAAACTGTAACCTGTATTATTAATTTTCATCCATAGGGGTGGGGGGGTTGAAAATTAAGTATTCTTGTTCGCTAAAACCATCGAAATCTCTATCTGTGGGGCTAAGAATGTAATTCAAAACCCCTTTAAAAATGGGTGCGAACAAAAAAAATGTCGTCTCTTTTAAAGGGGGAACTTTTTCAAGAATAGTCACAACAATTTCTCTTTCTTTTAAATTGAGTTCTAGAACTTTGCCGCCTCTGAACCGACATTATGAAATTGCGGAATGATTTTTGAGGTGTCGACAAACTTTACCTTTAAAACTAGCTTTAGCTCTAGTGGGATTAATTGCTTTGTATTTTAGATACATTCCTCCATGATAGACTATCATTTAAGCACTCAACTAAAAGTTGCGTTTTAAATACAACTTTTCTTGCTTAGACAAAATGTAAGAAATTCAATTTCGTTATCAATATTAATTCACAAAAAAAATTTATTAAATTTTCCAAGAGAAATTTTTAAAATAATTTCATAATTCTGCCGTCGCTGAGGTACTTTTTCTAGAAAACGTACAATAATTTAGGGCCTTGAAATTTCAGTAATACTATTTACTCCTTAAATGTGTTTTTTCATTCTGGTTGGTCATAAATGGTAAAGTTTCACCCTTTTTTAATTCATTTAACCTCTTACTGATTTTTATTCGGGGGTTGCATTCGAAGGGGGGGGGGGGTGTTATCATTTTGAGACTCAAGTGGTTGGAATTTTAAAAAATTAGTGTTTTCCAGCTCACTTTTCCAGGCATCATCGTCAAAAAAAACCCAACCCTTCTCTCTAATTGCTGTAATCAATCCAGCTTAACAGGGAGTTGAAAACGTCAGTTCCTATTTGGTGGTTTTATTTTTCCCCAGCATTTTGTGATGATGAGTTCAGTGTTGACAGGATCTTTGTCTTCCATGGTGAATTAACATGAAATAAAAACAATTTTAAAAAATATACAAATAATATGTTTTTAAATATATTAGGGTGGATTGATTCTATCAAGCACATCTGCTAGTTATTATTATTAGCTATTTTGAGTGTAGCGCAGATTGTACTACAGAAGTTAGACATAAAGGTAAACCTCTACATTATTACCAAACTAGATAATAGTAGCCATAGGCGACTTTTCCATGTGTCTAATAAATTTTAACTTTTCTTAAACTTCTTTTAATAAAACATATTATTAGCCAATTAGAAAATAAATACTAATTTACACTATTTTATTAATTTTAAATTTTAAACTTACATTGTTTAATCTATCGGTATGTTTAGAATTTAATAATTTTATCTGCGCGTATCCAACACCCGTACGCCCACCCCCTGAGCATCACAGGAGAAAATCAGCTCGCGTACCCTCCACTCTCCCTCCAACAAAAAGTCATCCCTCCTACATTACCAGATTCGAACCACTCCCCGAGAAAAAATATGCCACCACCCTCGATGGGGAAAGCAAGCCCGTGCCTACTCAAAAAAATAATCCATAACCATCTACCACCCAGAGATACCACGATCGATCCTGAGGTATCGTTTTAACGCTACTTATAATTCATTCTGTATTACCCAGTAATCAATTTTTAAATATTTTATAAAGTTTCAACTCATAGTTTACTAAATCAATCAAATATATATTAATCGATTAAATTTCTCAAACTTATAGTTTTAGATTTACATGGCATTGTATTTTGTTGTTTAATTGCCATTATTTTTACCAATTCAATGTTCTAATATCTTAATGTGTATTAATGTTGAAAATTTATCCTGTTTATTTTATATATAATATTTCATATGAGCTGTGGATTTTACTAAATCTATACTTTGTTGACTACTTGTTTGGCGCATTTGTATAAGTAACAAGTTACTATTTATTTTTTCAATTAAAATTAAATATTTCTTAACTTCAACATTACAGATTCACTTAGCAAAACTATACACGAATATACGATGACTTTTAATAATAAAATCACAATTCAAAAGATTCACTTGCCTTTGGGTAATATCACAACTGAAATTTAGTTGAGAAAAGAAACAAACTATTAAAACATTTCATAAACAACGTTATAATAAAATCTGAAAGAACAACTAAGGCTGCTAAACAATCAAATTACATCACAGAAACGCTCTTGTATACATTACTAGCTAAATACCCGTGCTTCGCTACGGAGTACTTTTTAAGATCATTACAGAAAATTGCTTTTTTGTACTAAATAGTAATGAACTTGTTTTAGGTTATAAAGGAAAGGAAAATAAGGAGCAACAATTTTAAACAACATTGTAAATTTGGCTAAAAAACTTTTTATCAAACTTCCTCTTAAACTACATTTTTCGTTCACCCTTTGGCTTCAGAATCACGAGGCGCTCATTATTGTGATAACCTCGGTAATTTTTGGGTGGGATGACACAAAGATAAATAAGGAAAACGATAGTAATATAATTTATTTAAATGATAATATATGAGTTTAACAGTACAATATATATGTTTAAAAAATAGGATTATTATCTTTAATAATGCAACAAGGTAGGTAAATTCAAAAAATTACAAAATTATTACGGCTATAACCATATAAAGTAAATATGAAAATCTTTAGCTAAACTACACAACCGGCAGAACTTCATTTAATCTCTTTGATCCATGATATTAAATTTTAAATAACAACGATTGCAAATATATTCATATAAAAAGTTAAGAAAGATCCCAAAGATATATAATAAACCACGATGGTCACTGACCCAGATGAGCAATCTATGAATAAATATGTATAACTATTTCATTTAACAAAAAAAATAATATGCAAAGGTAATACTAAAATATCAACTTTAATTATATACAACAATTATATCAAATAAGTATAAGCTACAAGTAACAGTTAATTTGAACTAAGTTCCCTTAGATATCAATTTTAAATATGCAGTCAATATTGACAGTCTGTTCTCGGCATTTAAGCCCATACGTCGTCACATATTCAAGGATCCCTTAGCATATAGTCCTTAAATTAAAAAAGTGTATGCCCATTGACAACAAACATTACGAAATTATTAACATAAATATGTAGACGGTAGCCTCTGAAAGCGCAAAGTCCAAATATTTACTAAATATAGACGCAATCTATACTTATAAAATAACATGTCCTGACTGATGACTGACTGATTCATCATCGCCGAGCGCAAAGTATCAAGGCTACAAGCATGAAATTCGGACTGTATATTCATTTTGTTATGTAGGCACCCACTAAGAAAGGATTTTAGAAAATTCCACCCTAAAGGGGTCAAAATAGGGATGATAATATGTATGAAAGTCCGTCTTTTTGAAAGTTACATTAAACAAAATTTTGTATTTCGGTTATTGACGTAAAACAAATAAATACGTGTTTCAGGAATTTTGGGAAATTTTATTTAATAAGGGATGAAAAAGGGGGTGAAAGTTTGTATCGGACTTGCATTATTTTTATCTGAGGTCAAGTTATGGTCATCAACGTAACGTAATATTTTAAATTAATCTGTAAATACATATGTATATTTTCGTATTTGTATATAATCAACTTCCCGCGAGCAAAGCCGCGGGCAACAGTTATCTAGTACTAATATAAAGTCTTTGCAATTAGTTTTTTAGAGCCACTCTGAAGGAACGTACAATAAATCAAAGTTTCATCAGAGTCCATATTCAAAACAGGACATGTCTGAGTGATGACATATTCTAAAGATTGAAGAAAGAAAACAGATTAAAATTATTGTAATTCTTTGATACAAAGAAATTAATATAAAGATATATTTACACTCAAATAATACATTTAGAATAGACAATAGAAAGAGAATTTTACAAGCTTACATTATGTTAGGATACGAGGTATCCTCGGAGAGAATCCAAACAAGGGGAAAATCACCAGTTTATATTCAAACCGCAGCTCAGCTAGAAACATCATAGAATGGAAAAGGAAGGAAGGAGGGAAGCGATACAACGAGAGAGAGGACAAAAATGCATGTGAGCGGGCTGGCCACGAATATTCTGGATCATGGTACTATCACCACGAGTTTCTACGGCGTGTCTCTGGCAGAGCATAGAACTACTCGTATCCTGGCCATTCCTTTAGTCAGAAGGGCTTATTGGTGGGATTGACGTACTTTTACTTCTCTGGTAGTTATGTTGATGTTTAGGTTATATGGAGCGGTATCTGGTCAAATGCTGGTAGAGGTGAGTATTAATTACCATAGTTAGAATTGTTTAAAATTTAATATCACTGTTCTTGTTTATTGTAAATTCGATGATGTAATATTATCTAAATAATATTATATTATGGTCTCTTGTAACTTAATCTATGCTACAAAACACACAATGTACAAATGGCCGTGGGAGAAGCTGTTATTCCTTAAATCCACATCAGCAACTTTCAAAGACTGTCATTGTGAAGCATAATTTGACGGAGATTGCAGTCGTTTGAATTGAAAGTGGTATTCGGAGGGAATCAAAGGAATGTGGGTTATGAAAACTGTTTCTCCCGCACCACTATACTGTAAAGATGGTTGCTTCAATCACGTTACTATATGAATACTTCACCTGCAGCCTGGTGCCATTACAAAGTATAGGAGGTATCAGATTCCGTTTGCAGCATTATTGGTGCTCCAACTTTCATATAGAGATTGTTAAGTGGAACCCCTGGTGGATTTAAAGTGTGAAAGAAATCCACATGGTAGTGGACTAAGTCATCTCTCTCTACCACGGAGTCCACGGACTCATGATGTATCACCATATTAATAGCAAGTTTGTCCAATAACGAATCATTAATTCTTGCTTCGGTGTCGTTTTAGGCGTGAGAATAGCTCTTTCCTTAGGTCAATTCGGGTCTTTAATATGTAAATCGCTTAATCAGGGTAAATCTAGTCATTTAAAGTCGTCATATATTTAACAACTTCACATAGATTTTCAGGAATGTGAATATTGTCATCTTCTTCCTTTAACCTTTCATCGCCAATTTTTAGAAGTAAGTTTAAAAACTCTTCTGCCTTCAAATCGCCTTTGAGATGGAACTTCATATTGACTCGCAAGGATAGGAAATGAACTTTAGGCCACAGGTTAGGATGACTTTAAGCAGTCTTTTACCTCATCAGCACGTATGCCTCAAGGCAAGACAAGTAGAGTCTGCTGGAAGTTCCCGGCTAGTAGTACAGTCATCCTCCCCGTCAGATGTTTACTATTACAAATTTCCTGGAGAGTCCTGTCCTCCATTGTGAGCCATAGTACAATCATCCCTAACGATCAATTTTCACTCTTTAAGTACCTGGCCAGTATATCTCTGTTTTGAAATATTACACGGAGGATTTTCAGAGTAATTCAAGTTGATATGCAATTTGAAGGTAGAATGTTCTTTCTTCCCACCGTCTAACAAAGTCGCAGCTATACCTGATGAAGCTATAGAAATCACCATTATCTTGTTTTTCCTTACACTGGCAAGCAACAGATTAAACAAAAAGATTTACTCGCTCCGCTTAGAGCGTGAAGAAAGAAAAGCCGTCCAGAATCTGAGCCAACGCTATCAATGACCTCTTGATAGACTTGACTTTGTTCGGCGTTGGGTTTAGTAACTTTTGAGTAACTGATCCAATAATTTGGACTACGTCGTAAGAGATTTTCTCTCAGGTATTCACGATTGACACTAACTTCATTTAAATCATTATACGATGATGGAATGCCAAGTTACTGAAGTGGTTGGTTGTCATTGAAAATACTACGTTTTCTAAAAGCACAGAGCATTTGTTGTAAACAGTGTATATACAGTGTTCAATTCCAACCTCTCAAAAACTTATTCTCCACTGCCATTTATATCCTCATTAAGACTGTATCTGGGTTTTTCCCAAAATTTTAAAGGATATACCAATTGACAAAATACCAACACGACAGAAAATAGTTCCCGGAGCTTGTACGGTGAGTCAGAGATGGGGGGCTTCCTCCAGAGTGCGGTCCAGTGAGTGTCATACTCCAACAACCCCAACGCTTAGCAGGCAGACTGATAAGTAGGATGAACCATACATGACACTTTCTTAAGGTCATTAAAACAAGTGGATCCTCGAGCTTCGTCAAGTAAGAGTCGCAAGTAATAGAATTCAGCATTGTTAGGATGTATAGAGTACACTCGACCAAGCACTTGATCCTGTTTGACTCCTGCTTGTCCAGGGACAGCCTTTCACTGTTTCATACAGCTAAAAATATTGTTCTTCCAAACATAGTGTGCCAGAACATCACTGTAGAGAAGCCCTCTTGCAAAAGCATCTACTTTGCAAAGTTCAAAAAAATTCTAAAAGAGCAGTGTTTGGAGGGTTCTGAACTTTACCTGTGGCATTATTAGTTGTAAAATAAATTCGTTGACCATTCTCGAGATGGACAGAGAGATTCATGAGGGTGAATATTTTTCATGAATAGAGAAGCATTATATTCTCCAGGAAGCTTCAGAACTACTAATATAGCGTCCTGCCTCATACGTGGTAACTCATTATATTCGTACTCTAAGCCAAATGCTGCCTGATCACTGCCCTTGTCCACATATTTGCAAATATACTTGATGGATTTCACAGAATTACGTAATTCCACGTTAATGTACGCCATGAAGGTTCAGAACAGGACAGAGTTGTGTGGCCCCACCCACTTATTATCAAGCTCTACTCCATTTATATTGACTGTTTAAAAACCACCATCAGAAGGAGAAACGTCTGCAGTACTGGGGATAGCCTTATATGCAGTCTGAGTATCCTTGGTTAATGGACGTGGTATCTCTTGCTACATGATCCGCCAACTATACATGATAATTTTCGGATTTCCACACGGCACGTGAATCATCGTTGACCTTACGATTTCATTGAAGGACTGGATCAAGTTCTGTGTCATGAATCTCTGCGCTTATGACACTGTTGATTTGGACAGGCATGATACAGTCTTGAAGTCATATCAAAATGTGGGCGTGAGGCAAACCACGCTTTTTGCCACCCCACAGTGTACATGTAACACTTACTTTCACCCAAAATAGAGCCTTAAGTCAGGAAATTGTTTTTTTTTCTTTTATATGAAAACCCGAGCAATAATGTCATGCCTATCTTAGGTCTTTTGTCTAATATTAAATTCCACTTGTATCTTGGTCCGCTTAGGGCTACATGTGAATGTGAGATGAACAGATCAGGGTGACCATATTGACGTATATAATATATCATTGCGTCCTGAGTTCGCTCGTGCATCTAACGGGTCCACTATTAAAACTTGAAGGTAACACAACCAACTTGCCAAGATAATATACTTACCCATCTCTCTCAGGTGTACGTAGTTTTCCGTTCTCAGTTTACTTTGTTTGTGTCTAATGAAATTCAGTCTTTCTGTTTATATTTTTACGTATATGTCAACCAACCAAAAACTGATTAAGAAGACTGCGATAGAGTAAGATGTAGTTTTCTTGATCCTCTATGTCCATGATTTGGTATGGGAAACAGTCTAAAGCAGAACTATTTTCTTAAGAGAAGCTTTCGAATTTGGATCAAGCTAGGGAATGCTAATGGAGTATCCATCTCCTCCATGGCAGAACATAAAAGGTTACTGAAGAGCGTCATAAGCACGGTGAGTTTTCGCTGATCCACACCAACTTAGTATCTCTTCTGTGAATAACGATGTCCCACTTTTCAAACTCCTAGCCCACAATAACCAACGCTACCTCATTCGTTGTAGGCTCGTTATAGCGACCCCTATGTTCAGCTGAAGTTTTCAGTCCGCATGAATCAACAACTTTAGACTCTTGACCTCTGGGGTATTCTCCATTCTGTTTTTAAATCTCGTATGTAAGGATTGTGATCTGCAGAACTTTTTTAAGCTGTCCAACTAATGCAGGACTATACAACAGAGAAGAAATTGGACCAAATTTTCGCCTCTTTTTCATCATGGCCAATAAAATATTTTTGTAAAAATGAGGGTTGTGTTGTGATAAAGGTAACAAACTTCCTATCTTGTGGTAAACTCGCTCACGAACCTTAAAAGTTGGCATAATATTTCCCTCATGTACTTCTTTAGCTCTAAAGGACATCATTTTAAAACATCCATTATATTTCCTAATGTATGTCAAAAAATGCTGAGACTCAGGATGATCATTAGTAAGGAGTCTGTGGAGACGATCACGAGACTGTTCAATTGGAGGAAGATGTACCTTGCCATTGCTACAACATAGACCGGGAATTTTTTCTTTCCACTTTTTTGCGTGACACCACTTGAATTTGACTTTCTTTCCAATAGACACAACCTTGTCATTAATATAGTCTGTATTGCAGTCGTACTTTAATCCGGATAAAGAATTTTTTTTTGCGGGACAAATTGTTTATGTTCATTGTATCTCATAACAGCTTATTGATTGACCTCGGGATGTTTGTTTGCGTATCTGGATATGGAAGCTCTGTTTACATTGGGATTTGCCTCGTTGTATCTTTTAAATGCTGCTTATTTACATCAGGATTTTTTTCAGTGTATTTCCTGACAGCCTCCCTATGAACGTCAGGATTTTTCGCAGTGTACTTATTAACAGTTTCCCTATTAAAGTCTGGATTTTTCTCGTCATAAGCCTGTTACTGAGCACCTATGAACATCGGGGTTTTTCAGTATATATTTTAGTGACTCCCTGTGATTTTCTTTTTATTTTATCGGTGAATATAGCGCAGGCACTTTTTCTTCTTTTTTTCTCATTGGAAGAAGTAACTTTGGAACTGTTGTTCAAGTCAGGGGGATAATTCTGATCATCCTCAGGCACAACAGAAATACATTTTTTAGGAAGAGCAGGGTAAGATAAATCAGTGAAAGGAAATTCACTATAGGTTTTATCGTTGGCGAACCGCTGGACAACAATACTTGCAGGGCTGGTTACATCTAGTGATGTAAGGATAGTGTGAGTGACAATGGGTAGTTGTTGAGAGGAGTAGCATATTGAGGTTTGAGCGGTTCAAAATGCGATGACATCATGGGACCAGAACACCTAAAACGTAATATGGCCCTTCCCTCAACAGGTTCTTCAGTATGTATAATCACCTTGTCATCACGATCACCGATGGCAAGGGTATATTTCATCAGCAGCCCTAATTTCATAGTAGGTGGCATATGTGGTACGGAGGGACAAGTGAGACTGGTATTTCAACCATGGCATCATAGTGAACTCTTGAAATCATTGCCAGTTGTTATAAATGTGCTTTTACGACACTGGCCCGCACCTGAGACCCAGCGAGTCAATTCCGAACATGAAGTAAGATAGGAAATAGTAAAAACACGATCCACCCCTTTCATAGGCACATCACGGTGAGGTACCATCACACCGTCAATATCAATGAGATCATGCCTAATAATGTGTATTGGGAAAGAAAAGGAAAATAGAGGTATCAAACGAGAAATAATCTGTGTAATTTTAGGCTTTGTGAGAGATGACACAAATAAAAAAAATTGTCACAAATAAGAATCAGTAGAAAGTGTCCCGCTATGATAATATCAGCGACAAAGTTTAATACAGCTATAAATATTGAAAGCAGAGAAGAAAAAAGAATCTCGAGAATACAACTCCTTCCTATCTTGAGGTACGGTCGCATAGTTACTAATACACAATAAAAATAACTTATTTGTGACCAAAATTCTTGATGAACCAATAATTATATACTTTTTATTTTTCTATTATAACTGTATGGACAGTTTTCTAAAATTGATAGTGAATAATATAATATATTTTTTATGCGTGGGATTTTTAAAATTAACTCAAAAAACCCCATTTTTGAAAAGGGGGTTTGAATTTAAAAAAAACATACAATCTTAAGTTTGTATGTAATTTACAAATATAATAATTTTAATCACGTAAACCTAATTTTTTTTTAGCAATAAATCGGGCATTAAAAATTTCTTTAAAATTTTGGTTTAAATTTCAAAAATAGGGGGGAAAAACCCCCCCCCCAAAACCTACCCCAGGGCCCAAAAGAAAGGGGGAAATTTCTCTTTAGAACCCAAGTCCCGAATTCAGGGCCCAATTTAAAATTTTAATTTCCCCCTTGACAGGAACCCAAACTAATAACCTTGAAAAAATTTTCCATAAAGCCCCTTAGAAAAAAAATTTCTAATGGATTTTTTTCCCTTTGTCTTTTAAAAAAACTTTACTAGGGTAAATTGAACCCAAAATCCAAATTTTTCATAAAATATATCATTAAAATTAAATTAAATTTTTTTTGATGGGGTTTTTAAAAGGAAATTTATTAAAAAAATAGGGCATACTACACACGACTTTCTTTTCTCTTTTTAAAAATGACATAAAAAAAATATTTTTCCCCAAAGTTAAAAATTTCAAAATTTTTTCCGGGGGTTTTGAAACCGGGAAAACCCCTTTGCATAATAACACACGGGGCTATCACCTGCTAAAGTTTTCGGTTTAAAAAAAATAAGGAGAAACTACTACGTACTGATAAACCCCCCCTTTTAAAAAAACCAAAAAAAATTTAAAAGATTAAAAACAATTGTAGTAAAATTAAAATTCCAAATACCCCCAACTTTGGGTAAAATTTGAATGTTGCGCCTGTTTACGAACCCTTAATTTACTATCAACACACAAATACCTATTAAAATTTACATTTATTTTTGGATTTTAAAATTGAATTTTTTTTCTAAAAAAAAAATTTTTTTTTATGCTTCTATAATAATTAAAATTTTGGGGGGCAGGGGGTTTTTCCCCTTTAATTTTTAAAAAAATTTTATCATCTTTCAGGTTTGACCAAGGGGGTTGGGCGGGCTCTCAAAAAGGGCGCAAAACTTGGGTTTTTAGGGGGGCAATTTTTTGGGAAAACCCAAAAAAAAAATTTCTTATTTACTCCCAAAAAACTAGCAAGTGCATATAAAATTAAAAAATAAAAAATTTAAATTTAAAAATTTAAAAATTATAATTACTGCAAAGGGCTTCCCAAAAAAAATATTATTTTTGGTTTTCCCCCCCTCTTTTTCCAAAAACATTTTTAATATTAAGGGAAATTTTTTAAAGGTTTTTTTTTAATAAAATTAAAAGTAAAAGAAAAAAATTTTTGTTAAAAAGGGGAATTTTTTCACAAAAGTTTAAAAAAAAAATCTTGCATTTTTAAAGGGAAAAAACTTTGGGACAAGAAATTAAACTCTATCCTTGGGAAGGGGTTCTTGGGGTATTTATACCACCGGCTCAACAAAATTCAAACCTTAAAACCTGGGGTCGTCTCGGCAAAAAAAGCTAGACAATTTTACACCCCAAAACCTCAAAATAAACCTTACTTGTTTTCATGCTAATAACAAATCCTTCAAAGAAAACATTCAAAATAAATTTTCCTTCTCAAAACCTAAAGGGCCAAAACTTTAAAAATTTTAAATTTTAAAATCATTAAAAAGAATTAAAACCTTTTCATATTCAAATAAATGGGGGAAAACGTAACACAAAAATCCCCAACCTGGTTAATTTTGATCAAAACGCCTCCTCTTTCTCACACAACCCTTTTTCCCTTTCTAATTTCTCTAACTAAAACCAATGTGCTTTTAATTTTTAAAGGACAAATTTTCACGTATTAAAAAATGTTATAATGGGATTTTTTTACAACCCTTTCCTTAATTTTTAATAATTTTTTTATTTATCTTCACACACCCAATTAAAAAAAAGGGTTTAAATTGTCGAATAAAACAACAAAAAAAAATTTTTGGGAGTCGAAAAGGTTTTGAAAAAAAAAATGATTTTTGGGGAAAATTTAAATAAATAACAATTTTAAACCAAATTTTAAATTTTAAAATTTCATTGGGCTTAGCTAATAACCCTAAGCACACTAGATAATGAAAATAAAGAAATCCAGGGGAAAATTAAAATTTAATCATAAAAAACTATAAAAAAAAGGGGGGGCCAAAAAATTTTGGGGAAAAAAATAAAATTGGGGATAGATTTTTATTTCTTTTTTTTTGCAAAAATGTAACTTAAAAGCCCAAACATTGATTAAAAAAAAATTAAAATTGTAATTTATTGAAAAAAAAAAGGGTTTTTTCGTAGGGTACAAATTTTCTATATATTTTCTAAAATTTTCCCCAATAAAAGTTAAATGAAGCAAAAACTGGGTTGAAAACAAAATTTTCTAATTTCTCCATGGGTTTTCATTTCCCCGGGGGTTAGGGGCCAAATGACCAGGGTAGGTTGCTTTTGGTGCATGATCAACTTTAAAGCCTTGATGTCTCTTTTTGGCGGGGGCCGACCAGCTAAAAGGTTTAGGCAGTGTTGAAAACCCGTAAGTGCGTGTTAAAGGGAGTAATAGTTTGTTTTTGAGTACTGCACCCTTTTTACTTTAAAAATTTCTCCCAATTTTTAAAGGACCCTGTGGGAGGGGAAAAATCAAAAATGTGATAAAACCCTCTCTCCCCGTTTAGCACTTATGCCCCCAAAAAAAAAAGGGATCTTTCCCGGGATTCAAAAATGGTGCATTCTTTCCCTTCCCCGTGCACGGGTTTGTCGCCAAGTATATGTGAAAATAAAAAAAAACCCAGGATTTTTGGACTTTGAACCCGTTAAAAAAATTAAAAAAGGGGCCCCCTTAAAATTCAAAAAAAATTTGGCGGAAAAAACCTAGCCGTGGGGCCCCAGGTGAATCTTTTAAAAGATGGTGCACTCCCCGGAAAACTAAAACCCAATTTCAAGTATACCTTTTCCGAATCAAAAAAATCACCGTGTTCAGGGAACGTCGGGGGAGACAGGTCCTTTTTATGAAGGGCCTACCCCCTCCAAACTTTCCCTTTTAAAAGGGGGGGCCCCCTTGATTTGTATTTTCCCGGCGTTAACCCCCCCCCCCCAAAACTATTTTGACGTCAAAAAAATTTTTACCCCGCATTTAATGGGGTACTTTTCCCGCAAAAATGCCGTGTTTTTTGGGATCTTTAAGTTTGCGCAAAGTGTAAATCCTGTGCAAAAAGTGCCCCGCTAAGCGGTTTGTAGCGGAGGCGATCTGTGGTCTTTTTAAAAAAGGATGTGGGCTTGGGTTTTAAAAAACCGAGGTTTTTCATTTGAAAACCAAAAAACGTCCCAGTTTTTTCAGCGGTCACGGTCGGTCTGGGATGTAAAAAAGGTTTGCAAAGGTATGCGGGAAATTTTTTCATTTTGGAAAGATAAAAATTAAATTTTCCTTTTAGGTGTTATGGTTTTTTGTAGGTATGGATTCATATCGCCCTTTTGGTTTTTTTCCGGGGGTTTTTATAAAGAAACCCCCCAACCCAAAGCCAACACGGGAAAAAGAGCAATTTATGTTTGTATTCCATGTTTTTTTAAATTTGCAAAACAAAAAAAGTTTTAAAAGGTGCGGAGGACGTACTTGCACTAACCTAACCTCGGTGTCGTGAAAGGTCTTTGTTTTTAAGGGCCCTTTGTACTTTTGATGAAAATGACATCATTACACCGACTGGGGAAAGGGGGGATGGGAAAACTCGCATTTCAAAGGGGTGATAACACAAAAATGGCCCCCCAATTTTTTAAAATTTTTAAAATTTTGAAACAAAATTAAAGCTTAAAAATTTTAAAGGTTATCCACCCTCTGGGCCCCTTAACGCAAAATTTCCCTTAAAAATTGGAAAATTTTTTTTTTTAAATTTTTGTTTGTGGGGGTTTTAAAAAATTTGGTTCCCGCCCCCCTTTTTTAAAAAAACGGTGGGAAAAATTAAAAATGCCCCCCTTTGGGTTTACGGCCCCGTTTCCCCTTTTATAAACTCGCTGAACTTTCTCCCAATGGCGCCGGGCCAAATTGAAAAACTTTCGGCCCCCCTTGGAAAGAGGCCCCTTTCCCCAAGGGCCCCTTTTCCACCCCATTTTTTCAAAAAAAAAGAAAACGGGGTTTTTAAAGGGGGCCCCCTTTGGGCCCAAAGGAAGGACAGGGCCACGGCCCCAAGACCCCCCCATTTAGTTGGGGAAAAGGGCACTCAAAGAAGTGGAAATGACGGGGTTGGTTTTAAAGAGGGAAAATTTTTTGTTTTTTGGTTTTTTTAAAAAACCCCCCCCGGTTGGAACTGTATTGGGGTGAAAAGATGTAGAGATCCTAGGGGAAGGGCCCCCTTCCCCCCTGAAATTTTGGGGGAGAGTTGTCATGGAGAAAGGAAAAGGGGCCCCTTTTCAGAGAGGGTTGTGTACGGATAGCGGGAAAAAACCCCCCCCCCCCCCCGGAACATTTTGGTTTTTACCCCCCGAGGTCTTCTTTAAGGGAAAAATTCGGTATTTTTCCCAAACCCCCGGTGGTTTTGGGTCCCCCCCGCCGGCCCCAACAAAAGTCCCAACCGTCGCCCCCCGCTTTAAAAATGGTTTCCCTCCTGGGGGGCCCACCCCCACGTGGGGGTCCTTTCCCCTTCACTGCCGCGGGCCCCCAACCGTGGGGAATTTTTTGTTAGGGCCCCGGGCCCCCGTTTTTGAGGGCCCGTTGTTAAAGCGGGAAAGTTTCCCACAGTTTTCCCCCCCATTTTTTGGGGCTTTTATTGGCCCGGGTCCCCCCTCCCCCTTTTTTCCCTAAAGGGGAAAAACCCCCTGTCAAAATAGTCCCAAACGAAGACAATGGGAAGCCCCGCGTTATGAAGTGCCCCCTTTGGCCCCTTGGTTTGGAAAAAGTTTAAGGTTTTCCCCGGTTTTACCCACCGGGTGTGGGGAGAAGTTTGGATTAGGTTTAATGCAGGGGAAACCCGCCCCCCAAAAAAGGCCCCCCCCCTTCCCCCCCAGCAATTTGTTTTACCCCGGCCCCAAAAATTTTGGTATCCCCAAGGAGCCTTCCACCCCAAAGGGATGCATTCTTTGGCCCCCCAGCCCCCCCAATTTGTAAAAATCCCCCTTCCCATTAAGCCGGGATTTTTCCCCTTTTGTGTAAGGTTTTTCAGGTACTTGGATGTGTTTTCCCGTTTGGGCCCCCCTTTGTTTGCCCCAAAGTACAAAAAAATCCCCCCAGCCCCCGGCCACCCCCCAAAAAATTCAAACCCTTGGCCCAAACTAAATTGCCCGCCCCCCCTATATATAAAAAATTTAAGAAAGGGCCCCCAATACCCCAAGGGTTCCCCGTGCCCCCCCTCCCCCCCGAAGTTTTATTCCTGCCCTATTCCCCAAAAGGATGCCCCCACCCCCCCAAACCCTTTAATGTTCATTTTTGGTGCAGGAAAATTGGGGGAAAAGGAAAAACCCACAAAAGCCCCCTTTTGCCCCCAGCAAAACAAACAAAAAAAGCCCCCCTGGTTGGACCCCCCCCGCCCCCGGGTGGATTGCCCGGGGAAATTTCGGAAAAGCCGTTTGAGAAAAACCCATTAAAAACCCGTTGAAACCCCAGTACCAAACCCTAAGTGTGGGGATTTTACAATGAAAATCTGGTTTCCCGGCCCCTTAAAGAACCCCCTTTTCCTGGCGGGGGTGTTTAAACCGGGGGTACTTTGGGAAAATTTTTTGAAAATTTAACAAAAAAAAAAGGCCAACCCCCGGATCCCCCCTTTGGTGGTAACCCCCCTTCGGGGAGAAAAAAGGTTAATTTCCCCCCTCATTTCCCCCCCCCTAAATCAAAATTTTGGGGGAAAAAGGGGAAGGGGGGGTTTTTTTAAAACCCCCCCCCAAAATTTTGGGGGGCCCCCCGGGGGGGTTTTTTAAAAACCCGGCCTTCCGACCCCCTGGCCCCTAAACCCCTTTTTTAAAAAATTCCCCTAAATTGGGGAATTTTTTCCCCCCGGGCCCCAAAAACCCCCCCCCCGTTTTTTCCCAAAACGTACCCGTTGTCATGCCCAAATCGGGGAAATTTCCAAAAGTTAACGGATCCGCCCTCCCCTTTAAAAGGTCATCTGGGGGAAATGAAGAGGGTTTGGGTTCCTCCTTAAAAGGAATCCCCCCGTTTATCCCCAAGGGGAAGCTTTTTGGCCCCAAACCCTAACCCCCCGAGTGTGGCGGGGGCCCCGTGAAAAACCCCGATGTAATGGCTGGTTGCCCCTTTAAAAGCAACCCCTTTGAAAAATTTGGGGGGTCCCCCCGTTTTGTATCATGATACAAGCAGCGTTTTTTTCCCCCCCAACCGAACCCCCCCCCCGGGTTTGGGGGGGTTTTCCCCCACCAAACCTGGCCCTTTTTTAGGTGCCCCCCTCCCCCTGATGAACTTCAGGATTCCCCGGCCGGGAAGAACCATTTAGCCCCCCTTTGTTTTGGGCGGTCCCAAAAATTTTTCGTTAAACCCCCCGAGTTTGTGGGGGCCCCGGCCCAACCTCCCCAAAAAAAAAAAACGGTTTTGTCCCAAGGGGTTTCCCCCCCGGGTTCCCCCTTTAAACTATTCCCAACCCCGGAAACCCCCGTTGTTAAATTTTTGGGTTTTTTTGGGAAAGCGGGGTTCACAAAAACAGGTGGGGGGAAAGATTTTTCGAACCCCAAAATTGTAAAAAAAGGTTTTTGCCCGCCTGTATGTACCCCCTTAATTCCCCCAGACCAAAGTATACCCCCTTAACCCCCCGGCAAAATAAACCCCCCAGGGTTTTAAATATTTGGGGCCCGTTGGGAAATTTAAGTTAAATTGGGGTAAAACCCCCCCAAATCCCCCCTTTTAGATTTTTCCCCATCATTTAAAGGGGGGAAAACCCCCCATCTTTTATTTCCTCTATTAGGCATTCCCCCGACATCCTTTTTGGGGGGATTTTGTTTTTTTTTAATTTTTTTCATGACCAGGGGGTTTAAACCCCCCAAAAGCCATTTTTTTCCCAAAAAACCCCAAAAACAGAACCCCCCCCACCCCAATTTTTTATGGCCCGGGGGGGCCTTTTTTAATTTTTTAATTTCCAAGAACGGGGATTCAACCCTACCGGGGAATTTTTTTTCCTAGCCCCAAATTTTGGTTTGTGTTATTTAATTTTTCCCCAGTTCATTTTTGTTTTTTTAACCCTCCCCTTCAGGGGGGGGGTAATATTTTTTATTCTTTGGGGGGTCTTATAATGGGGGGTTGTTATTTTTTATTTGGAACCTAACCCCCCCACAAATTAAAAAATTAAATTGGTTAAAGGGGAAATAATTCCCCAAAGGGGGAATTGTGGGGAATAGGAGGCCCCCTTTAATTCCCCTTCTTTTTTGTAAATACCCCACGGGGTATATTTTAAATTTTTTGGTAAAAATTAAATATTAAAAAACCTGGGGTTATGTTGGGGCCCCAAAAAAATAAAAAATTTTAAACCCCCCCCGGGGGCCCCCCTTTTACGGGGGGGGATCCCCCTTTTTGGGCTTTTTAAAAAATTTTTTTAAAATTTTTTTTTGGGTTTGTGTTTTAAACGTCCTACCCCACACACCTCCCCTCTATCTATAAATTTAACAAGCTCTATAGCTTTTAAAAGGCTCGTCCCCCCAAAAATTTAGGGGGAAAATTTTGAAAACATTTTTTTTTTCCCACCCCATCTTTAAGGGGTCCCTTCCGGCCCTGTGGAAAGGCGTTTTTGTATGCTTTACCGGGTTAAACTTTGGGGCATTTTTGGGGGTTGGGGTTTTGGGGATAAAAATTTAAGGTTTTTATGATTTTTTGGCCCAACAGGGATTCCCCCCGAAAACAATTACGGGCAATTTCCCAAAGTCATTTTCCCCTGTAAGGGTTTGGGGGGAAATTATGGTTAAAAACCCCTGTATCGCCCCTCCCCAAAAGCGGGATTATCCTGGACGCCCCCCAGATCCCGTGAAGCCCCCCCCGAAATTGATCGTTCGTTTCTTTTTCCCCCCAAAGGATCCCCCAAAATAAAAATATTTGGTTTTTGTCCCTTACACAAAAAATTTTTTCCCTCTTCGGGCAAGGGCCAAAAGACCCTTTTTTCCCTTAAACGGCACTTTATTTGGGGCCTTTTTTAAAATTCCCGGGGAATTAAAGCCCCCGGGAATTAAAAAATTTTTTGGCCCCGTAAAGCCCTGTCTGAAAATCCCTCGTGTTTTACAAGGGGCCCTTCCCTTTGGGGCTACAAGTACCCCCCCAAAGGGCCCTATATATTTGTAGTTTAAAAAAAAATGGCCCTAAAAAAGTTTTTTGGTTCAGTTAAATAAAAACCCCCGGCGTTTTCCCCCGGGGTGCTGGGGGTCTTCCCAAAAGCAAGGCTTTTAAAAACCCCCGGAAAACTTCCCTTTTTAACGGGATCACCCCCATAACCTTGACCCCCCAAAAGTGTTGAAGCGGGCCCCCTTGCTCCCGGGGCCAAAATTGTATCGCGGGAACCCCCCAACCCCCAACTGCCCCGTTTGTTGAAAAAACTCCCGACATGAAACGGGTTTGCCCTGTGGGGCCATGTCCCCCCCCCCCTCCCAACCACTTTTAAAAGGGCCCCCCGGATTCCCCCCTGAATGGCAGGAAGAAAAGTTAGTGCTAAACAAGCAGGTGTTGGGCCCCAAGCTGGCCCCCCCGAGGAGGGAAATTCGGGGGAAGAAAAAAAGAGAGGGTACTCGTTCAGAAAAAGGGGATTTTTTCCTCCCCCTTAAACCTTTTTCCCCCCCCTCTAACCCAGTGGGGTCCCCCCGGTTTCCCTTATTAAACGTAAAATAAGGGAAAACCCCCCGACCACAACCACTTACCCCCTCCCCAAAACCCCCCAAAAAAGAAAAAAAATTAAGAGGGGGGGGTAAAAAAAAGGGGGGCTTCCCTTTTTAGAGTTTAAAAAGGCCCCTTTTGCCAAAAATCTACTCCCCCCCCCTTTTTCCCTCCCGCGGGGTTTTTCGGGGGCCTTTTGTAAAAAAAGGGGCCCCCAAAGAAAAAACCCCAAAAAAATACGAGAAGGCTTCGTGCACAGGCGCTTATACCCAAAAAAAACCCTTTTAAAAAAAATTTCCCCCGAAAAAAGTACCCTGGTTTTTAAAAATTGACAATTCGGGGAAAAACCCACCCCAAAAAATGCGAATCTAAGAAAATAAACAAAGGGGGCAGTGAAATTGCTCACCGTCTTTGACTGGTTTTTTGAAAAATTGGGATGGGCGAGGGCGTTTTCCCTCCAAGACGGGGAAAAGGGCGTGAAAAGGGCCCCCAATTTGGGAAATTTTTTAAAAAAAAAGGGGCCCAAAAACCCCCAAAAAATAAAAGACGGCAAGGGGAAAAAACCCGGGGGGTTAGCCCGGGAAAAATTTTCAGCAAGAAGGGTCATTACTACACCCCTCCCAAAATCCCGGGGGGGAAGGCAAGCTTTTGTAGAACGGTTTAAAAAAAAAATTTAAAAGGGGGCGCATGTGGGGGGCCCCCTTTCCCAAAAATTTTAAAAAAGAAAAAGGGATGTGGAGGGGCCTTTCCCAAAATTTTTTTGACGCTTAAAAAGGTTTTCCAAAAAAATTTCCCCCGTTTTAATTTTGGGGACCCCCGGGGCGTTTTAGAAAAAAATTTGGTTCAATTTTAAAAAAAATTGAAAAGGAAAAAAAGGCCCCAAACCCCAAACCAAAATAAAAAATCGGGGGAAAAGGGGGGTTTAGAAACCCAAAAACCCCCTTTAAAAAATGCAAAAGAAAAATTTGGGGCGAAGAGATTTTTTAAAATTTTCCCCGAAAATTTTCGTTTTTTCGACAAAAACCCGTGTCTAGGATCCCCGGTTTTTGACGGCGAAAATGTGGAGGGGGAAGTTTTTTGGGAGCCAAAATTTCGCGGGGTCCCCCCTGAAACTTTTAAATTTTATAAAAATTTTTAGTGTCGGGGGTTTTAAAAGGGGCCAGAAGGGGGGTTTTTGGGGGGGGGAAAAGGGGGTTTCCCCCCCAAGTTTAAAAAAAAATCCCGGTTTTTCCCCCCGCTAAGTCAGTGCCCCCACCAAAAAAGGGGCCCCCTTTTTTAAAAACCCCCTTTCCCCCGGGGGAAAACTCTAGGGGGTTTTTCCCGAAAAATACGCTCACGAATTTCGCCACGCAACTTCCTTACCGTCTTACACTTGAGGGCAGGTGGGAAGTCGCTCTGGCTGAATTTTCAATATCCTTGTTCTTTCACCACCGTACCCGAGGGTCAAAATATTGTATGGTAGAACAGGGTGGACGCTAACGGTGTGGAACAAATATTCAAGGATCATATCCCTGCTGGAACTACAGCACTATCCAGGAATTGATCAATGCTCTAAACGACATAGATACGTTTCAAGGGAATTCCGTAGTTGTATTCAAGTACACAAGCCTCAACAAAAAAGTGGAAGTTATCTCTACACCAGATATACAACTGCTGAGTCTATCAACCCATCTAAGTCTACAGCTAGATTTCGATCCTCAGACTAATCTGATCAAAGTACCAAAGTCTCCGTACGCCGCCAACATTCTACTAGGCATGCCCTCGCAAATGTACATCTACACGGATATCGTTGAACCGCAGCCCGTGTGTGACATTGTGGAACCGCTGTTACGTATCGTCGGTATCAACAACGTAAACTATCTCTACGGCATACATAAGACAGTTAGCTACGGCCCGTTGCACTACATGCTGGTGCTTAGAAGGGAAATTGAAAGCTTGGAAATCAATATAAGAACCGACACGGGTGAACCTGTACCATTAGAGGTTGGAAAAGTGTGCGTGAAACTTCATTTCGGCGCTGCTCAACATGAACTGTCCCTACCAAAGATACTACGTCAACGAGGCTGGAACCAGAATATCTTCGATCTACCACGGTGTTCCCTATCAGCGAGGGCATGGGATAGGAAATTTTTCAGCGGCTTTTCAAAAGCGTCGTACCGTTTGCTGAGAAGCGGTGCTAAAAGCCATCGGAAAACAGGCGCTTCATCGGGTATCGACGTGCTCCCGACGTTGCCAACCAAACGGCGTCCTTTCAAAGAGGCCCTACGGCAACGTGTCGGTGAGGCTGGAACAAAACCTGAAACGCAAGGTTGAACAGAAGATCAGCATGCGGATGACCGGCTCAGGCTATAAAGGGCGTCGTATGAAGCAACGACGTCATTCTAAGGTCGTCCCCGACGTAAAAAGATCAAGAAAGAAGCTAAAGATATTTTCAGTTAAATGTACTTTCTACACCCCAGTCCTGCGAGTGTGCCAGCAGTGAACTCGATCTCTTTTCCGTGCCACCCACTCAAACCAGTCATGAAAGTGGACAATGGCTCCAGTACAAACCTGTCTCTTCCCTCACCGATGATTCACCCATCGAATTTACCGTTACAGGACAAGGCGAGTTCTATATAAATATTTCACAGACTATGCTCTATCTCAGGCTTGCCATCATGAAACCCGACGGTGGCGCTTTCACCGAGGTGGATCAGATTGCACCCGTTAACAACTGGTTGCGTTCACTATTCATGCAGGTGGACGTGTTTTTAAAACCAAAAACTAGTATCACCGCCCAGCAACACGTATGCCTATAGAGCGTACATTGAGACGCTGCTCAATTACAACACTGAAGCCAAAAGAACGCATTTGACTTGCGGTCTGTGGTTCGCAGACAGTCCTGGAACATTTGAGGAGGCTAATGTCAACAACAAGGGATTTGAGGCCCGTCGCAGTCTCAACACAAAAAGTAAGACGGTGGATCTTTTGGGGTATCTACACGGTGACGTGTTTTAACCAAGAGAAATACCTTTTGAACGGCACCGAACTCAGAGTCAAGTTGGTCCGTTCCCGTGACGGGTTTAGTCTTATGGCGGTCCTGAACTCCCTCACTTTAAGGTTCACATCGCCGAAGCTGGTCTTCTATTGCGACGTGTCTAAGTAGCACCTTGTATACTGTTGGCACACGCCAAAGCATTGAACGTCAGTCCTACAAAGTATCCCATCACCCGTGTAGAAGTAAAAACACTCACTATTCCTACGGGTGTGCAAGGGAAATCGCTGGACAACGTATTCACCGGACTGTTGCCCAAACGGTGCATCGTGGGATTTGTGTCAAACGCGGCGTTCAATGGAGACGCCACCAAGAACCCGTTCAAACTTTCAACCCTATGGTATGAACCATTTCTCTCTGTACGTGGACGGGGAACAAGTACCGTCAAAACCTTTACAGCCCGATTTTTCAAACGGACACTATGTCCTGTCCTACCACACGCTGATTTCTGGAACGGGTATCCATTTCATGAACGAGGGTAGTGACATCACACGAGAAGCCTTCCCCCAGGGATATCATCTAATGGCTTTCGATCTCACACCTAATCTGTCCACTCACATGACATCGCATTGGAATTTGACGCGACACGTTTCTCTGAGCATTCGAAGTGAGCTTCACCCGGGCTCTCACCGAAACTGTCAACTGTATCGTGTACGGCGAGTTTGCCAACATCATCACCATTGATAAGGATAGAAACGTCGTGACCGATTATGGAAGTTAATATAATCGGCTTCACGCCCCTTACCCCCTCATTTAAACTATGGACGTCATTGTGGATTTCCAGAGCTTCATCGACGACAACAAAGAGTTTATCGTCAAGGAACTGAGTGTTTTATCTGTATGTGGCACATTACTTCAACATTGGATGTTGAAACCTCCATACGCTATCGAAGAACATTCCACCGATGCCCGAAAGAAAGCCGTCTATATAGTCAACAATCTGCACGGTATCACATGGATAGCGGTGATGTGGATTACAATCTGCTCGAAATCCCTCATATCCCGTGCCACAACGCGTGCAGAAACCATCTACGTTAAGGGGCCAGAAAAGAAATGTTTTAATCAAATACACGTCTACACCCATCGTAGATCTGTACGACAGAGGTTGTTCGTCGCTGAAAACACTTAAATTAGGTCGCACCATGTGTATGGCACATAGTTCTGTATGGAATTTCTGCTCTGCCTCTATTGTTTGGGGACTTCGAGATTGGATGATTGAAGATGGACACGCACATCATAAGACGTGCGCTGAAAACAAACCCGTGGTTCCGTTCTGTACGGTCGGGTGTTTTCCCTGCTGATCAACTACCCGCAAGAATAGCTAGACCTGCCGCTCTAGTCATCAACACCGATCCACACACCAGGCCGGGACGCATTGGGTCGCCATCTTTATCTACAAGAACGGCGTGAGAGAATACTTTGACAGTTATGGTTTTCCACCGCGTATAAAGTCACATCTGGCATTTATACGCAAAAACACTTTTCGCACGTCCCATAGCAAGCTACAACTTCAAAGCATCGCATCAGACGTTTGCGGCCATCACTGCCTCATGTACCTTCTCTATCGCGCCCAGAACATTCCGCTGAAAACTTTCCAAAACCTATTCTCACCCACCAATCATACAGCCAACGACGCTAAGGTGGTGAGATATTTACAATTGTTTTTTCAAGACTGTAGAGGCCTGTCACCCTTCAAGGAGCCGTGTCCAGGTGGCGTGCGCCTATAAAAGGGGGCGTCCCAGCGGTGTGCCTGCCATAACCACCGGACATCATGGAAGGTCAAGACGTTTGCGGTAGCAAAGCAAAGCCTGTGAAACCACTCGCCGTCACCAGTTTTTTCAACACATTGTTCCCGCTGAATGGAGTCGACGCCAAGTGGGTCATCGTCGGCATGAGTGTCAAAAACAACTTTACGCCCTATGTCCAGCTAGAAAAATGCGGTGGGAACTGCGCCGTGTTTAACCGTACAGAATGGCAAGAATTGGGCAGTTACAAGTCTGTCATATCAAAGTTTTTCACCAACACACAACCTCCTCAGAAGATTAGTCTGACTAATCATGAAATCTCTCTGAGACGCATGTGCAGTGACCGTATGCTCGTCATCAATTAGAAACAAGACGCCGGACTCAAACGGGTCGCCTATCTAGCACCTAGCTGGGCGCGTCTTTGTGAGTTGTGGGACCTCATCGATGTCGCCGTCAACCGACGTGACATGTGGTCGACACCCGCCGCACGCTATTGCAACAATTTGATCGACACACTCGTCGTGGATGTATGCGACGCGCTAACAGAATCAGTGGATGTCATTGCCCTAGAACAGCCTACGGTGGAAACGCACATCAAAAACCTGGCTCTTATCAGTGCTACCTACTATACACGTCAAGTCATCGGTTTGGACTATTACATGCTGGATTTTGAATTAAAAACAATTTTACTAACGCATCTAAGAGACACTGTATTATTATTATTATTATTATTATTATTATTATTATTATTATTATTATTATTAGCACCGCGTCTTACTACCCGTTCGGGTTATACGCACTTACGCTAATTTGTAATGGTAGGGTGATAGTGAGATGAAATGAAGGACCTACAGTTTAACGTGGAATCCGAACCACGGTGGAGGCCTGGCATTCCTCACATTCACAAGATGTCTTGTCAGAGGTGAAGGAAGGGTTTGGAAATCAGATAAATCTGTGCCGGGGCCGAGGATTGAACCCCGGCCGCCAGCACAGAAGTCTGACACCTTACCACTAGACCACCAGGTCACCAAGACACTGTAGAAAAACGTATGAACGAATATATGCGTCATTCCTCTAAAAGTGTATGATAAATATTATGTATGATGTATTTAATGTTTAATAAATATATATATTTGTATATTCTGTGTTTTATTCACGCAAACCCTATTTATCCTTACACGTAGTGTAACCAGATATGAGTCTAGATTTGTCAAACAGCTAATCTTATAAATCCCTACATGTCGCCGGTAGATACCAAACAGACAATTTTATTAGACTTTTGTGAGGTATAGCGGCCCCTAACTGAGAATTATAAATCATTGTGACGTTTCCACCTGGAAAGAGAGAGGCCCCTAAGTGTGTATTATAAGAGCTGTGTCAATGCTACCGCTATTCCTGTCTCTATTTGTCTTGTCAACCTGCCAAACTGGCGCCAGGTATGAGTCATCAGGGTTGCGACAGAGCGATGACGTCATCGGTAAAACCCATTTCAAGTGAGGGTTGCGACATCATTCAAGGTCGTGTCTCGACTTGTCTTGTTAACACGCCATACTGGTGCCAGGTATGAGTCATCAGGTTTGCGACAGAGCGATGACGTCATTGGTAAAACATATTGCAAGTGAGGGTTGCGACATCTTTCAAGGTCGTGTCTCAACTTGTCTCGACTTGTCTTGACTTGTCTTGTCAACACGCCAGACTGGTGCCAGCTATGAGTCATCAGGGTTGCGACAGAGCGATGACGTCATCGTTAAAACCCATTGCAAGTGAGGGTTGCGACATCATTCAAGGTCGTGTCTCGACTTGTCCCGACTTGTCTTGACTTGTCTTGTCAACACACCAGACTGGCGCCAGGTATGAGTCATCAGGGTTGCGACACAGCGATGACGTCATCGGTAAAACCCATTGCAAGCGAGGGTTGCGACATCATTCAAGGTCGTGTCTCGACTTGTCTTGACTTGTCAACACGCCAGACTGGCACCAGGTATGAGTCATCAGGGCGGTGTAGGGGAGAGGGCAGGAGGAGGGGGAATAACGGTAAAAATCACAATACTATCTCGAGTGGGCCAGGTCGCCCCTCCAACTACTGATGTTCGATGCTTCATCCAGTATAACATCAATCCCTGTAGTTCGGCTGTCTTGTAAAGCATCCTTCAATCCAGTCAAGTGACAAACTGCATAGTCCACGGCCATATATTTGTGCTGTAGCTGTTCATTCACGCTGGAGATCTGATTTAGTATTTTGTCCCACATAACAGAGTAACAAACAAACTTAAAATGAATTTGTTTAGGAAGATTTTTAACCACTGATAAACAGTCATGGAATTGAGAGTTGTTAGAAATTTCTTCTAAGGCCTCGACGACTTTATCAAGCTGTGAATAAAGTTCATGAACAGCATAATATTTGGATTCCCATCTTGTATAACAGTAACGCTTGAGAGTGGTAGAAAGTTTGTTGGATAATATTTACCACCTTTTGACACTGAAATCAAATAATTTGCTTAGTTCTTGTATTGTTCCAAAAAATGTGATAACATCTGGAGACACTCCAGCAGCGTGAACACCAACCAAGTTCAATGAATGAGCAGCACATGGCATAAAGCGTGCATGGCTGTTAATTAATACTTCCCCACCATATTTGAACCATTATCGCATGTTTTCCCTCGGCAATTAATATCAAGTTCATAGGCCTCTACTTTTTGTAGAATCTCTTCAGTTTAACTATCTCCAGTCGTTTTACTAGTTTTTATGAACTCGATGAAACTTTCTTCAATAGAAGAAGCTGAAACTGAAACTGAAACTTTCACGTACCTTATAATCTGGCACATTTGTTCATGATGGACTACATCTGGTGAACAATCAAATGAAATTGAGCTGTTTATCATAATGAGAAACAAACTATAAAATTTATGTGTGATGTTTGGAAGCACTTGTTTATGTTAATATTTGTTTACTAACATTAAAAGTTACATAAATAACTGAAATGTCTCGGCTTACAGATACACATTTGTTAATATGAAAGTGAGTTTTACACAAGATTTAAAGATTGACAATCACATCTATTCTGCAATTAAAATGTGTTAAAGCTATGATAGTAAAAATCCACAATTATTGGCCTCGCGTTTATTTGTACTTGAACCTCGAAAAGTCAAGTCGTTGACTGCACAAAACAAAATGCAATAAACAATAATTCTGAGAATGTGCCACCATTTCTATTTTTCTTTTATGATGTTTCTTTTAGGTCAGTATCTATTGTACTGCCTTCTTTAATCCTTTTTTCAAAGATTTTACAAGTAACATAACATTAACGGTCCTATACAGAACTTTCATGCTCTGCAATTTGAGGGTGTAATTTTTTCCAGTCAGAAAATTCTACTTTTGGATTTGCTAAGCATGAATTAGAATGTTTACCAAATAGAATGCAGTGGAAACAGTAAATAGATTTTTCCTCTTCACACTAATTTAGCTCATTTTCTCTACACTTTCTTTGTTTAAAAGTTTTTTTTATAAAACCAACTTTCCGTAAAATGCCTTTTTTCTACATTAATTGATAAAAGAAAATTATCTGTTTTATTTTGTTATGGGCCATGTTAAACTAATGAGCTTCTCACATGGTCATTCAAATCAGATCATTAAAACTTAATTGAATTTTGGTTGGTTCATTTTCCAAATCCTTTTCCTGTACATCTTCATAAGGAGTAAATGTTGGAAAGGATTGGTTAAGATTTGGTATACAACCCTCTGAATGTACAATTACACACATTCTTATTTACTTTGTTAAAGTTTTCATTTTCTAAAAGTGTTGATGGAGTTAGCCTACTTTCAATACCTACCGTGCTGTAGTGGTAGCGCAGTGGTTGAGAGGTCCACCTTTTTACCCAACCTAATTTTTGTTAATGCTTGGTTTGGACAATGTTATCGGCCTCTTGTTTTTTCCGTTTTCAATATAATTAAAATTTAGCTGAGAACGGTGTGACAGTTTATATTTACATTTGATAGCGCCCCTCCAACTTGGTGCCCAGGGCGGCTGCCCCCCTCCCCCCTCGCTAAGGCCCTGATTCTCACTGCTGAGCTAGGACCTGCCAGCATTCATTTAAAGCTCCCACTGACGCAGACACCATGATCATCAACTGTGGTTGGAGAGGACACAGACTTAATTTTGTTACTGTTTGTTCTTTCAGACAATACCTCAGATGTAGACTTGCTTGTTACAGGTTCACAAAAGCACCAAAGAAAAATTTTCAGTAGTCAGAAACTTCAGCGGGCTCTAGGAGATGTCACTAGAAATATTCAATTTCTTCGTGAATTAACGGAATGTGATACAGCATCTTCAATGTTCAGGAAAGAAAAAGAGACTGATGCTTTCAATCTTTTGAATAAGTAAAAGAAGATCAGAGAAGAATTGCTTATTTTCAACGAAAGGACATCCTCTGCCGACAATATTTCTTTGGTAGGAGAACATTTTATTATTCATATGCATGGTGGTAACGTCAACGATGACTTAGACAGGACAAGATACAAACTTTACGCTAGCACAATAGCAAAGCGGCCGATAACGTCAAGGTGTGACCTGTCAGTCCTACCATCAACATCTGCTGCAGTAAGACAGCACAGCTTGCGGGCTTCAGTAACGAAATATTTAACCATAAGTTAAATGTTACACCCTGATCGTTGCCAATTAGAATCTGCTTCACCAGCCATTTACATAACCGAATTTGTTTTCTTCGCTTCTGACACACTCCCTACACTACATTACTTTCCTAAATATAAGTATTTATACTTAATCTTTAGTGATCCATAACATTTTATGAAATATTTTTCGATCCCATCCCTTATAATAAAGAAAACAGCCTGGGAAAAGATTTGTTTAGCTTTCCACTAGATATAGTGTAACATTAAACTGACTGTACAATGATATAATCATATAAAATGCTCACACCTTCATGTGATAAAGGCTCACTATGATGTTTATGTTGTTTGGGATGTATAGAGAAGAAATATAATATGTGATAGCATTCTATAAACACTAGCCACCTGATAGCCGCCATTTTGTAAAATGGTGATTCAAAACTCTGGGGTTTACTTCAAAAGGTTGTAAATTGTTAATACTTTAGATAGTGTGATTTTCTGTATTAGAAAGCTAATAGGGAAAGGAGGGGTAGAACCGGGTACCGGGGTGGAAGCGGGTGGCCTTGAATTTGTGCTTGGGGGGTGGGGGAATCTAACGGGAGTGGTAGGAATGTCTTCTGTATACCCGTGTCAGTCACAAAGAGAAGGTTTGTGAAGATAGGACGAGTTTTGTTCAAGTTACAGTATATTCGTGTTTTTTGTTTAGTTTCATCTTATTTTATGGTTTTTCCTTTATACCTACAAACAGAGAAGATATCATTTTTGGCATTTCGTGGTGAGTACAATAGAATGATACTTCTCTTAGCTTTACCCAGATATTATTATTCTCAATTTTGGGTTAGAAATTTCCTGTTGTGAGAGCTTAAAACCAAATTAAGCCTTTTGGGCAGAACCGGCGGGGTAAAATCGGGTACCCGGTTTTACCCCGCAAGTTCTGCCGGGTACCCGGTTTCACCCTGTGATTATTTGTTACTTTGGTCATTAATGTAATGTTATAAGCTAACTTGTTCAAATGAACAGGAACGTTCCTGAAATTAAAGAAATGTTGGTTGCGATAGTTGTTTTATACGAAATAATTTATTTTTGATGTTTTGGTGACAGATTTGTTATGCTTAATAATTATTTCAAGCATACAGTGTTTTATTTAATTATTTTTATTTCGTTTGTTTCAATTAGTGAAGCTTACAACTATATTATGTATATTATATAAGTTATAATTGTAATGAACAATACTAAAATTTAAACTATTTTCAGGCTAAGTACTCAACATGCCACGAAAATATATTCGTATAAGTAATAGCCAAAATTGGTCCGAGGAGAATATGGCGAAAGCAATTGATGAAGTTATTCAAGGAAATATGAGCTATATAAGAAGGCATCTTTTGCTTATGATTTACCTCCGTCGACTCTTGAAGATCGTGTAAAAAAAAGCCAAATTTGGAGCTTCAGTAGAAGTAGCAGATAGAAAAGATTAGGCCGACAAGTTTTTAATATAATTTATATAAATTAAAGTATTTACTTTATTGTACTTCTAGCTTACTAATGTTAAAATATTTGGTTTTAGGGATGGGAAACTTCAAATGTGTGTTCACCGAGAACCAAGAAAGGGAACTTGTACAGCATATAAAGTTCATGGAGATCCGCTTGTTTGGTCTCACAACGAAAGATGTAAGGCGTCTTGCTTACGAGTTAGCTGAGAAAAACGGACTCAAACATAATTTCAACCTCGAGGAGAAACTTGCAGGACCTGATTGGCTAAGTTGTTTTATGAAACGTCATCCTGATCTGTCACTCAGAAAACCGGAAGCAACTTCAGCTGCACGGGCAATGGGGTTTAATAAAACCGCTGTTTCAAAATGTTATGAAATTCTGGCCAGCTGTTTTGAAACCTACAAATTCCAACCAGGACGTATCTATAACGTTGATGAAACGGGACTAACATCTGTGCCTTTTAAACACAGTCTAAAGTTTTGGCCCAGAAAGGCAGGAGGCAGGTTGGTGCTCTGACGTCAGCAGAGCGAGGACAATTGGTAACGGCGGAGCTTTGTTTCTTGGCAGCCGGACATTATGTTCCACCATTATTGATATTCCCAAGAATAAGAATGAAGGAAGAACTTATCGAAGGTGCACCACCAGGGACAATTGCTATATGCCACCCTAGTGGCTGGATGCAAGCAGAAATATTTTTAGAATGGATGCAGCACTTTATCAGTAACGCAAAACCTTCGAAAGACGAACCAGTTCTTCTGTTGCTTGATGGACATGCAACACACGTCAAAAACTTGGCAGTTATTGACATTGCTCGTGACAATGGGATCATAATACTTTGCTTTCCGCCACATTGTACCCAAAAGCTTCAGCCGTTAGACGTAAGCTTTATGGCTCCTCTAAGCACTTTTTATGGACAGGAAGTGAAGACATGGCTCCTTAACCATCCAGGAAGAGTGGTAACGCAATATCAGATCGCCAAATTGTTTGGGTTGGCTTACATATGAGCAGCAACCATGCAAAATGCGATTTCCGGGTTTCAGAAGACCGGGATTTATCCACTAAATCCAAATACGTTCGGAGAAGAAGCATTTGCTCCAGCAGACACAACAGAAAGAACTGCTGAAAAAGAGAGTGTAAATCCTGAAACAGATTGTGAGTCTCAACCTGGACCACCTTGTGAGCCTCAACCTGGACAATCAGGTCTTGCAGTAACACCAAAGAAAGTTTCGTATAACTTTAGCGTTTCACCTCAAGATGTAATTTCAATTCCACACTGTGAAAGATCTTTTTCAAACAGAAGAAGAGGCAAAACAACCATCATTACAAGCTCCCCATACAGGAATGAACTGAGGGAAATGCAGAGAGGCCCTGCAAATAAACAAGTAAAAAGAAAATTGTTGACAAAACCCGGCAATCTGAAGCAAGAACAAAGTCGACATTCTAGTTCTTCCGATGAGGATAAAAATGAAACACCATGTCTTCTCTGTAAAGAACCTTATTCTTCTACCAACAAGACAGATGAATGGTTTAGGTGTCTAAAATGTCAAAAATGGGCGCATGAAAGCTGTACCGGATGGGATAAAAACGAGCTGGACGAATTTGTATGTGTCCTATGCCTAAGAAGCAAAAAATTATAAGATCCGGTTTTACCCCATGGCGTATCCGGTTATACCCCATAGCTGGGGCAGAACCTTTTTTTCCTTTGTTCTATATTTGTGGAGGTAGATAAAAAAAAATCCTGAACACAGACATTTGTATAGTCAAATATTGTAATAAATACTATTGTCCTTCTCTGTACAAAATTTCAGATTAAAATATTAATTTAACTATTTTTTTATGAATTTTTCCCCTTAGCGTCCCGGTATTATCCCTACTTCCTAGTATGATCTACAAGAATATGCTATAGATATTTAATTATTAGAAACATATAACTAACGGCAGCTAATATTTGACACAAGTGTTGATTATTTCATGTAAGTTTTAAATTTTATCCCATTGTATTGTTATTACAGTTTATATTAAGTAAAATTACCTTATCCTATAATTATAAGATGATTAATGCACTTTAAAACAATATCTAACATTAATACACTTACTTTGTAAATAGCTCTAGAGTGGACAATGGACCAGGTGACTGTTAATGATTGATTATCCGGCTGGGTGAACATTGCACTCATATATATTATTAAGAAGTTTATTTTGCTGTTCTTTACTGATCTTACGCTAATTTAACAGAGTATTAAACTTTTTATGTTGATTTAAATCAAACAAATTTGGAAATAATTTTGGGGCATGCAGATTTCATTGAAGTGCGTAAGAAGGTTGGTTGTGATTTTTTGGAATATTTACGTATTGCCAATTGGGAATAATTGTTATCCTTTTGGATGTCATATTAGGATATGATTAAAGGTGTACTGCCATTGTACTACACTTCACGCATAACGTATAAGAAATTAGATTTAAATCAATTCTATGTGTAACCTTGTTACAACATATAAACATTAAGAGGTTGTCGCACTCACTATCCTGGCCCAGTTGACCCATCTCAGTAACAAACTATAACTCCACAACACATCGCGGCATTAGCTAACATTGGACTGAAGCGGCCCGAGGTTAATTTCCCAACTCCTGAGCAAGCCGCGACCACAGAAAAAAAAAAAAAGTGACGGGTGCGGACTCACTGCGCTCTGTCAGCCGCGTTTGGCCAACTCCCAGGACTGTTCTTTTGCACGCATCTGGAGACGTGGAGCATGTTATAGTATGTTCCAGACGTGTGATTGCCCCCACCCCTCTCTTCTTCCTGTGGTTCCCGCGCCTCAATAGTATGTGGCATAGTTTTAGGGTATATAATGATGGTGTGTCTGTGTTGTAGCACATATTACTTGCTGGTTACAAGGTGATCGACATCGCTAGAGGTTTATTTAAACGTTAGGTTATTCAAAATTCCCTTTTGGCTCAAAATGTGCTCTCCTATTCAAAATTATTGTTCTGGACTAGTAATACTTGAAATGTTTTAATTATAGGCACTTCATGGACTTTGTAAATGTTGGGCTCTTAAAGCCATTATTATATTTAATAACTTTGGGCGGTTATTTCAAACTGTGTTCACTTTTATTTCGATCCCTATGGGGGACTTTTGGATCCTGTGCCTTAATTGAAAACTTTTCTTATCCGCTTAACGGATGGGTTTATTTTTACCGTTTGGGTACCGACATTTTAGACTGTATTTTAAAACGAATAACGTCGTTTACCAGCTCTTATTGTAACATTTTAAGGAATTATATTCATTTTATTAGTTTATTTAGAGACTATTTATCTTTGTTGAAAATGTTTAATGTTTATGAATTGTTAGTAAAAGTGGGGGTCGTGAGCCGTTGAGGTTATACCGCAGTATTAGCTTTATTTACTAATGTTAATTTTTGCAGGCCATTAGATGGCGTAGTTTTCTATATTATGTATGACCTTTGCGAATAGTGTCTGATATCCTGGCCGATAATTTTATCTGGAGCTCTATTTGATAATTAATTTGTTGCTTGGCAGAAAAATTTAAGGTTAATTTGAAGGTCAATTTAGTATAGATTGTCTAATGTATTTTTGAGTTGTCAGGTATGGGCAAGAGTATTGAATTACATCTGAAATTACCTTCGACAACTTGTGTCTCTGAACATGATGCCGTCTGGAATCTGGCTTTTTTCTAAGACTCATCTATCCAGTTATTGCCAATTAAATGAATGTTTGCCTCTAATATTTATATATTTATATTTCCAACTCCTAACGCTATATGTTGTCTTACTCTCTCAATGTGTTGTTTATAATTTGTTATCTGAATAAAATAACTCTCTTGTAACCATCTACGACTTTTATTCCTGAGTGGTGATAAAGGGGGGTGGGGGGTTACATATGCATTGTAAACTATTCACTATACATTGATTATAAACATTATCATTGAAAATAATGTATTTCAACTTATTGCACACTACATGCTATGACTAGCTTTTCATGTGCCCTTTGCAAGGCTTTATTTTAGGCCTTTGATTTTTATAGGGTAAAAATAATAATAAAACAAATGATATAATAATTATTATAAATAATTTCTGTGAACACAAAAAACATAAAAGTTCATTCAGATGTATTATATAAAATTAATGAATATAACTTTTTAATTGCCTTTTTCTGTCTTTCATTTTAACAGATTAATTGCTCACATAGCCATAATTTAATATTATATACAATCAAAATTATAGAAAGATTGGATAATTGTTCTTGTATAATCTTAAATAAGTCTTAGTTAGTTCTAACGTGCTAAAACTTTTCTTACATGAAGAAGTAGGAATGGGAGGAGAGAGAAATATTCGGAGAGAAGTATTGATATTTGGATAAGACTCAATTAATCCAAAGCCATGAAGATCTTGTAGAATATCAAGGGGAGTTACAGTTTTTAAGTTTTTTTATTAGTGTCGAGCGTCGATCAGTCCTGCGATTCAGTCATTCCTATGTTGGTAAGCAGAGTGCATCGAGAGTGCCCATGGACTGAGTGGCCCAATGACCAATCACTAAAATGCTAAATAATGCAATGGGCTACATGGGGCCACCCAACGCACTTGGTCCACTTACATCGGAACTGCAGAGCAGAACACGAAATCGAAATTTAAAATATAATTTTATTTGACAGTTATTATTATCAGTTTGATTTTAAGGCCCTGTCTGTGCCTGTGAACCTGCCTAGTTACGCCAGTGACTATACACTATTTGCTATTAATTATGAGTTATGCATGAATATAAACCCAGCCTTATGGCCACAGCACACTAGGCAACCTGATCACCCGTGCCCAGTGATAATGCTTATGGTTAATGGGACAACGCATACTAAGACTTCAGCGGCCACTCAAATATTGGGCGGTGTGCAAGTGACCAGATGTCCATACTTGATTGATTGGCAGGTAGAACACTTGACAGTTGAAACAAGAGCAGCCAGTCATCTCCAGACATCCCTCGTGATAAGTTTATCAATGTTGCTTGTGCAGTTAGCATGATTTCCAAGTATACAATAATATTTTAGATTGCAAGCAAGAGTTCACCAAAAGAATGTACAGACATCCATGTGTAATTAATTTTTTCTCTTCATACTGCCTAGGATATTGATAACATATTGCAAACAGTTCCTTTTCATTGTGCATTTGTGGCATAAATTGCATCCAAAATCTACTCCTACTTTTGTTTCACTGTTTTCTTTAAACAAGAACCATAATGCTGCTACTTGCTCTACATTAATATTCTAAGTGAGAAAAAAAGAAAAATGGCTGACGTGTTTTTTTTTAAATATATGATTTACAGAAAATTATGTGGCAATGGTTAATTTCTTCCACGTTTTGTATTCTAAGATCACTGTGTTTTATACATCTTGGAGAGCTAAATTTTCATAATCAAAACATCAGGGAGTATGATTATCGTATTTCCTGGTAAAGCACTTGGTGAAGATAGCAAAGAAAATTTCTCAGTCCTTCTTAGGCTTGACCGATGAACCAAATACACAAATAAAGGGAAAACATCTACCTTAGAGGATATGGCATTTTCACAAAAACAGCTTCTTTCTGCCATTATATCCTTCCGCACTCTTATTTTCATTTTAAAGATTCCTTTTAACTAGAGTGGTCATTAATTTGTCTGAATACACAATATATGCCAATATATTCTCAAATTAAATAAGCATGATGAACGTTATCTGTGTAATTTTATTTGCTAAAAAACAATTTTATTTACAATTATGATTACAAAACAACAAACAAGATTATGAAAACAGGCCACCGTATTATAAACATCAGCTTCTCTTTAGAAACAAAATAATTGAATAAATCTTTTTTTAATTCTTTATAATTTGTGTTTTTTACCAGCTTTGTGGCCTAGTGGTTAGAATAACTGGGTTTGATTTCTAGCACTTCCAAACTTTCTGTGAAGCAGTGGGTTTGGAATAGGATCAAACTCAGCCTTGTAAGGACAAATGAGTAGCTACTTTAATAAAGAAGTAGCAACTAGGTCTAGAATAATGAGATTAACGTCCAGAGGGTTCTTTGTCCGGACTACATGACATTCTATATCAAAAAATCTTGGCACCAACTTTTTAATGAATATAATTAATAATACAACTTATTAAAATTTAATCAATACTGTTACCTCTACCAGCTATTATACACCAAAGAATTACTACTACACCGTGTTGGTATCCGTTTAAAATTTCAATCGGCCACTTTGTATCAACTCTATGAAATCTCTCAGTCTATTAGTCCTAGAAATATTAACAATTAACTTAAACCTGTACAATCTTCCATCTATTCCCACCTCATTAATGAGTTAGTTAGCAATGTATGTCTCATGTGTTGGTATTAACTTACTAATAGGTTATTCAGTCAGTTTGTAAGTATGAATTCTTTACAATACTCCAAAATTTCTCAGTCCTGGGGCCAAGTTCAGCCTCACCTTCAAGGTATCTAAGTTGAACTAATGTCTAGTGAACAGACATTGTAGCATCCTCAAGGGGAGGATGCCCAAATAATACAAAAAAATACAAAAAGGGGAGAACAACAATAGAAGTGAGTGCTATGGAGTTCCAAGACTTTGAATGTTATACTCAAAACATTCAAATACTGAAGCTCGCAACTCTCACACCTGTTGCTGAGGTATAGAAAGGTATCGTCTACCTCTGGAAAAAGTTAGAGACTGCAACCTGCCTACCTTTACAATAAACAATAGAAAAATATTTGACGTAATATCTTGGGTATGATGGGATACATATATAATACAAATTAGTATAAATCATAGTTAGTCGATATTTATTAGCTATCGCTCCATTAGATGTTTAACAGTTCCATTAAATATATACATTGTTGTTGTTGCGATGTATAAAGAAAATAGATTAAATTCATAAACAACTATGAATTGAAGTCAAAGCTAAAGAGTCTGAGGTTAAATATTCATCAGATTACTTAAATGTTAACTTAAGATGTCGCCCATAAGAAATGGCGCATAGTAAATAACAACATGATAATTTGAATTCCATCATTAAATATTAATCCTTTAAAAATGGCACATAGTCAATGACAACAAGACAATCTAATTTCAAATATAATATATTCGTCCATTAGGAATGGCACATAGCGTATGACAACAAAATAAGTTAAATTCAAATATTAAATATTCGCCCATTAAAATGGGACATAGCAAATGGCAACAAGATAAACTAATTTCAAATATCAAATATTCGTCCATTAGGAATGGCACATAGCGTATGACAACAAAATAAGTTAAATTCAAATATTAAATATTCGCCCATTAAAATGGGACATAGCAAATGGCTACAAAATAAACTAATTCAATTATAGAATGTTCGTCCATAAGAAATGGCACATAGCGTATGACACGACAATAAGATATGTTAAATTCAAATACTAAATATGCGTCCATAAGAAATGGCACATAGCGTATGACAATAAGATATGTTAAATTCAAATACTAAATATTCGCCCATTAAAACGGGACATAGCAAATGGCAACAAGATAAATTAATTTCAAATATCAAATATTCGTCCATTAGGAATGGCACATAGCGTATGACAACAAAATAAGTTAAATTCAAATATTAAATATTCGGCCATTAAAATGGGACATAGCAAATGGCAACAAGATAAACTAATTTCAAATATCAAATATTCGTCCATTAGGAATGGCACATAGCGTATGACAACAAAATAAGTTAAATCCAAATATTAAATATTCGCCCATTAAAATGGGACATAGCAAATGGCAACAAGATAAACTAATTTCAAATATAAAATAGTTCCCGTGAACATTAATTTAAATAATACAGTACATAATAGATACAATCGATTATTTGTGACTCTACTGGCGATAAGTCGCCCTGACCTTGCAATGAAGTGATCTCTAAAAAAAAAAAAACTATGTTCCTAACTGTCAGATTAATTTCAAAGTTATTTGAAAGTTAAGCCAAAATTGAATTTTGAAAAGATTTACATTAAAAAAAATAAGTTTAATTTGCCGAAAATGGATTTAGTTCTTACATTTTACGTAGCTGAAAGCCGGAGATTATCCTATCCCTGATATGACTCAGGCCCAATTGTAAAGTTCGTAGCCACAGGCACCAGAATATATACCCTAAGAGCACAGAAGAGGGGAAGATGAAAAAAAAGGGGGGAATAACATTCGAGAACACAAAGGAAAACAAGAAAGCGCATGTTGATTTGCTTCGGGAGAGTCCATGGGCGTTCGGGAATCTTCTCGAAGGGGATCTCTTTACTGCGCAAGTCCACTCAACCCAAGGCGTTGGCTTAAACTTGCAATTCAGTCTTCACAAACAGTATACAATTTTCCCGGTTCAGTGAAGGTCCGTTAGGTGGTTTTGTGTCGTTCTTCCACGCAGCCCCAGTCAACAAGCAAACGGGGTAAGCCTTGACTATTTATGTTTGCTTCGTGTCTATCATAAAACATCCGATGCTACAACATTATCGAAGTGGAACAGACTCTTAGGCATTTTGCCCACGGAGCTACTCAACTGTGATTGGACTGGTTAGTGATTGAAGACACAAAAATGTCAGTAATTGGTTGTTACCTATGTTTCATACATAGTGAAAAGCATAAGTGGCGGGATTTCAATCATTCTTATACTGTCTAGCTTCAAGAACTTCCTTCGGGCTTTTAGAATACTTAATATTTATTAATATAATGTCTAGTGACTCGAGTACCAGGAGGATTTGCTTCTCTATTATTATTACAGATATAAGAGAAGTAACCAAAGATTTTAGATTCATACATACAATGGAAAGGATATAAACTACTGACTACTACTACTACAACAGACAGTGACGACAATAATAGTAATAATAATATATTCGTTGCTGCGGCAAAGGGACTGCAACAAGCCGATACAAAATTTGTAGTGTTGTACAGAATGTCAAAAGAAAGCTTCCTTGAATTGTACATTAAATGTTCAATAAAATTATTCATTCATGATTGAGTTTGTAACTGAGGTAGCCTGGTGACTAGAATGTTGAATTTATAGTGTTTAATAAAGGACATATTGTAAATCAGTATAAGCAAACAGTAGAGCTGTGAGCAGACAGCTATTGAAATACATTAGCAGTGATGCTCAAGCTACTGGTTGGTAATTTAGGTTTTACTTGCATCAATTTTAAGTCTATTTGAGTAGCTCTGTGGACCTTAGAGATAGAAAAGATTTGAATAAACACAAGCACTCCAAAACAAATATATCTACATTTGGGCAGCGTAAAGGGGTAATTAATCTTTAAAAATATATTGGTATGGAATAATTATTCTTTCTCATTAAATATGGGATATAATGAAAGTTGTATTAAAAAAAAAAAATTCTTCAAAATGTCAAAATATACATTATAGTCCTGTTTCATGATGTCCTACAACTGTCATGTCACATACACGTCTTATTCCAATTATTTTAGAAAGAAAATAATTTTATAGAGGCTATACAGTAATTTTGTTATGAATAATAAAAAATATCTTTGACACTAACCTGAAAAAAAATCACTGACAAGACAAACTAAGTTGATGCTGAGTTTTGATTAATAAATAAACAAAATATATTATTCATACAATAAAAACCCATTAGGACAATTGATACTGCTATTTTTAAAATGGTATATGTCCATCCCATTTATACAAAAATAATAATTAAACCTATATTCAATAAAATTCAATTAGACAGTTTGCAATGCATTATTGTTTCTATTTTACAAGGGCACGAGATGTCCACACTCATGAATTTATGTATGTATTTATATATATATTTTTACTAGAGATGGGCCACTCGAGTTTTCGAATCCTCGAATCCACCGAATCCTGACAAGTATTCGAGATTCGAGGATTCGGTGTTTTACTGGATTCGATGATCGAATCTTTCACCTCATAAACAAAGCATATGTTGAATTCAAAAATTACTTAGTTAGGCCTACTTGAAAAGCACAACTTAATCCGTAATATTTATTTGTCGGGCAAAAGAGATAAACATGAATAAACTCTTCTTTAAAAAAATAAAAAATTGTTAGGTGTGGAAAATCTTACGTGCCTAGTACCCTACCCTCTCAACCATATGAGAAACTTAGACTCGACCATTTTGGCACATGCTCACTTTTAAAACTTTCACCTCACGAACAATCTTGTAAATAGTTTAATGAACACATCTAAACTCTTCAAAAACTGAAAATCAAAACTAGAATTACAAATAAACTCAAAATAAATTAAACAAATTACGGCTTTTTTTAAACAGAAATAAGAAATTACACACAATATAAAGTCAGTCGCCATTACGTATATTATGTTTACTCTCCCGAGTGATGATTAAAATAAAGATACTGTTAATTCTTACTACCCAACTGGTTTTAATTATCTGCAACTATGTAAAGAACCACCAATTTATTGCATACGATCCTTAAGATAGACATTTTGTTGGGTTTCATGAAAAATAAATACTGTCAACAGTAAAGGCCCAGACACAGACTCCGTATCTGAAGGTCCGTGGTCCGTACTCCGTGCTCCTGGTCCATAAGAAATTCTACTCGTGATTAAAGTCTCAATATCCGTAATAACGGGACCGTTTCAACCAATGAGATAGTAAGAGACTTAATCCAATCAAAAAATTCGAAATAAAATAATCTACAGCATGGAGCGTGCGTCAAGCAGTCAGCTGATCAAAGAAAAAGAAACCAAAAACAACTTTGTTGAGAAAACTTCCAGTATTTATGTTAAAATATAGGTTAAGAACAATCACAAGAAATATATTTATAACTTTTTATAACTATCAAACTTAAGATAATAAGTGTTTGCAATAGCCTGAAAATGCTAAACAGATGTATGCCTACTAATATTTTAGATGGAAATTCACTAGTATCCATAATTTATCAATTACAAAAAATTAAATGACGCTATTAAATAGATAATAAACCAAATAGGGGTGTTGAACCTACAACAGCAAAGCCAATATTTGTGAGAACTTGGTATTTCTCAGAAAACACTTTCCTAGAAGCCACTCTTCCCGGGGTGTTTAGATTTTTAGAAAAATGTTTCTGAAATAGGTCCACTTGTAGCCAACCTTTTTTTTGTTGTATATGTTTCCATAGCGACGGATTTTATCACTGCTATTCTTTCTTTATTTCAAGGTGCATGCGCATATTTACTCGGCTGTGATTGGTAGTCCGTATAAATGAGTCCGTAGAAAGTTAAAGTTGGGCAACTTCTCCAGAGTAAGGACTTACGGATAAGGACTCTGTGGCCAGAGCAATCTAATATTGTAGCATCGATTTCTTACGGACCACGGACCTACGGATACAGAGTCTTAGAACTTTATGATTTTAGCTTCAGAGAAAGATGTATTTGAGTCGATTCCTAATGAAGAAATAATTGACGCCTTTTATTTATTGTCATCGCAAAGGAAGAAGTTACTGTGCCTAATATAGGCCAAAACAACTAGGACTTTATCAAACCATTATTGTTTTCATTTCTTCTTCTTTACAGGACACTGTGTTGACATTTTGTTCCTTTCCTTTGAAATTTTGTCTTAAAAATATTAATTTAATGTGATTATATTTTTATTTTTTATTTAATTTCAAATGAGTATTTCTTTGCAAACTGTACCATTTTAGCCTTAGTCTATTTGTAATAAAAAGCTAATTACAATGACATTTTCTTTGAACTTGAAATATTTTCTCTTGAGGGGGGGGGGGGTTGAGTCACAGATGGGGGAGGGGGGAACCCTGATATAAACAAGCCTCAGCTTGGGCTTAAGAGGGGTGGAAAGACACAAAAATTACCTGTTGACTTGGAGAGTTAATATTAGTATGCTTGACTGTGAAACGAGATTTGTAGTGTGTATTGACTGAAATATATATATTATATATTTGGACTATTGTAGATAAAAGTTGTGAATTTTTTTAGAGAATTTGTGAAAATTCCAGAAATTTTATCTAATTCCTTGACTTTTCCTTGTTTTTCAAGTCGGTGGACATCCTGTTTAAGTACTTTTTTAAAAATAATGTTGTGATTGTGATCATTATTCAGGCAACAAAGATGTCCAAACCATGAAAAAATATTGACAATGTCAAGAGGCAGTATTAGTAAGTGTGGGGAGAATGGGCGTGGTCGAGTTCCTCCACTGGGGATGTAGTAAAAGGATTGAGTCGAGTTTCTACATTGAGGGTAGGGGAGTGGGTCAGGTTCCTTCATGACAACTCAAAGAAGCGGTAAGTAGTCCTAGTGCAGTAGCTTAGTACAAACCTAACTTTAAATCCTTCCTTAATTTATAGAGTTAATTAGGGTTCTAACCTTTAGTGCTTTAATGAATTTTGATCTTATTTAATTTTGTAATTTCCTGTGCGAAGCTCCTCCTGTTTTTATATACTTCTATGAAACGTTGGGAAAAATCCTTCCCCACAGTCCATAAAAGTGGTGGAACTAAACTATTACTTATAATCATCTACTTGGAGGAACTCGGCATCCCAGAGGAAAACTGTGGAAGCAGGTAGGTCTTTTAGATTAGGAAACAGCAAAACCTTTCAACTTGAAATCATTCGACTGGTAGTTCCGAGAACATTTCTACAATGAGTTGGCAAATAAAGAAGACAAAGGGGGTAGGAAAAGACAAGGGGGAGGGGTCCAATCATCAAGCCCCAAACAGCTTGAAGTTAGATATATGAGTCAAAGTCTTCAATACATTAAGTCAAATGGAAATACTTTTATTTGAAAATTCACAATTTTGGATTATGAACCATGGGTGACTAAACCTTTTCTTTAATCAAACATTTACAAAACTCTATCTTTATTAAAGAAAAACGAAATTTTGTAAAGGAGGGGAGGGGAGGCAAAAACTGATTCTGAAGGACTTGTCCCCCTCCACTGGGAAACCTTTGATAATTGGATGCCTTTAAGCTATTGGAGTTGTCCTCAATTTTTTAAAATTATAGTCTCCTAGAATCAATTTCAAATGGTCTTTCCTTATATTATTTTTGATATTTTGATGCCCCTTAAAGATATTTAGAATGGACTTCTCAAGATTTTTAAAACTTTAATTCAATGCATTTAGATCTATTTGGCTTTTTTTAAATCCAAGCATATTCGAAAATATGAGGAGAGTCAAATAAATCTAGAGAAGGGCAAACATTATTTTCAAAGAGTGATGACCTTAGGAAATCCTACTCCCCAGTTCTGTCATCACTGATTGTATGCCCTAACCATTTAGATGGCAGCTATGGTGATGAAAGCGAGAGGAAGAGTAGCCTGGCCCAGGTGTGCCTGATGGGACAAGGTGGGAGGTGGTGGAAACCAAAAGGTAATAAAGCAAGCTGATCCTAATCCCAACCAGGTACTAGTGACTCTGGGCTGGCTCATAAAGCCAAGGCGAAAATCACTCCCATAATCTTGTGAAATGTGGAATATTAGTACAAGGTTGTGAGGGCCATCCAGTCAAAGCTTCCCGAGACTGTGGAGGAAGTGAGGCAGCTGGGAGATTGAGTATGCCTTCCTTCAGTGCGGGTCAGAGGAAACTTAACTAACCCTCCAGGCATTCTTGCTTAGACTGGGAAACTAGCATTGGTCCTACGGGCTGGGACGGGAGTGGCTGATCAGGGCCATGGTAAAGTGACTCCTGACTTGTACAAAGTCTGATGAGATCGAGATCCAGGAGGAACTGATGGAGAGGAGATTCCCTATAAAAACTGTTGCCCAGATGCCCTTCCAGTGGAAATAGTACCAGATGACCAGAGAGAGATGGCAGTTGAACTTCATTGTCACTCTAACTCCAGGGAGAACACTTCGAGATTGTATACTATCGAAATACTGTGTGGGCTCCACATAAAGATGGAGAAATACAAGTTGTCCCGGCGGAATGTCCGGTTTAATAACTGCTTCCAGTTCGGTTATGTGCAGAAGATTACCTTGCAAATCCAAGGTGTGGGTTCTGGGGTGGAGACCACGAGAGAGGAGGGTACCCTGAGGAGAGATGCTCTCCCCCAAAGTGCTTACACTGCTAAGGAGCTCACTCCTAGGTTTGGCAGGGCTGTCCGATGTACAGGGCCTTACAAGTGGCAGGGATGACATGAGTCTCCAAGGACCAAGAAGGGGAGACAGATAGCCGAAGCAAAGGCCAAAGCCCTTGGGGCGTGTTGTAGAACGGAAGGTGATTGTGACTGCTTGATTGATTCAAAACCCAAACCACTGGTAGACTTGTTCGATGGTGTTCTGAAAGGAAGAAGAACCCTTTCTCCCAGGTCGAGGCACCTGCTAGAGCCACCCTCCCAGAACCAGCCCCGCCTGGTTCTTCTTTCCTCCTGGTCAAGGACCTGCCTTTCCATTACCCCTCATTCTCCCTCTCCTCCCTTTCACGCCCAACCACCCATTCATCCTAATCTTTCCTCCCCCCTCCACAACAAAGGACGAGGCTGCAATCCTCAAGAAATGCATTGAGCTACTCAAAGAGATTCCAGGACTGGATCCATGGAGCTGTTCATTTCATCTCTTGAGGAAAGTCTAAGTATCTTCGAAGAGTAACTGTGGCCATTTGTTCATGGAGTATATCATCCTCTATTTAGTCTCTCATGGCAGTGTACCCGAATATAGGACTGCCAGTGCTAAAGGAGCTCACAATCACACTCTTGGAACACCAACAAATTTGTGAGGAAGAAGGCCTAGCTGGAAATGTTTCTGGCTAAGAATCATGTCAGTATATATATGACAGGCTAAAAGCCTTTATCCCTTCACAATATAAAATGATACATTTATTCACTACTCCTAAATATCTTTCCTATGGACCATCATAAACCACATTCAACAATATTATTCAACTTATCATGTTCTCTGCTGATGTGAGCTACAATTTTTGTAACATGCTCCAACTTACTACAACACGACTCCCGAGACAACGGCATGATCAACTGGCCGATTCAATTAAACCTAACCCGCCTCGGTGGCGTAGTTGGCTATTGCGCTTGTCGTGTTGAGCTCGACTGCTGAGGACAGGGAGATCGAGGTTCGAATCTCGGTCGGGTGAACTGGGGGTGGTTTTTCCTAAATGGTTTTCCACTCTCCCTCCACGCAAATGCGGGTTCACTTCCTCTAATTCAACCTTCCCAATTCCTAAATCCATTAACGTAATTAGTACTTAAAGTGTATAACCCGAACGGGTAGTAAGACGCGGTACTAAATATTATTATTATTAATTAATTAAACCTACACCTTCTAAGTTTGGTGTAGTCTGAGAGAGTGAGAAAGAAGATCTAGCGCATGTGCTTTGAGTTCACCAATAGTCAACTACCCTGGCCACTAGATGTGAGTGTTATGGGATAAACTCCCTCTTATTAATAAAAAAGTAATGATGTGTAAGGAGGAAAGATTTCCCTTTCCTTGCGCCTCCTTCTCTCACAATTTGATCATGTATATTTTCAGAATGGCCACAATTAGTACAAAAAGTGTATACAATATTTTTCAATATTGTTTTCTAACACAAGCTGATTGACTGAAAGCTATTAGAATTTGAGGCTAGGATCTCACATGTGCTCAACTTCGACAACTATTTCCCCACCCTTACACCATGATATAGGATTAAAAACCTGAGGTTCAAAATCAAAAAAGTCAAGAGGTAACTTAATTTATTTTCTTATTTACCTAAAACCTTTATTCAATACCATTCAATACCATAGACTTCATTTCACTTCATTTCACTTCATTAGACTTCATTAGACTTCATTAGACTTCATTTGACCTCATTAGACCTCATTAGACCTAGCCTAACCTAACCTATCGATTATCGACTATTGACTTTCGACAATCAATTATCGAATATCGAAAATTGCCAATCGATTATCAATTATCGCAAATAGATTATCGTCTATAGATTATTGACCGTCGATTATTGACTTTCGACCATCGATTATCGACCATCGACTATTGACTTTCGACAATCAACAATTGACTATCAACAATCGATTATCGACTATCATCTATCGATTATTTACCATCGACTATTGACATTCAACTATCGACTTAATATATCGACTATCGAAAATCAACTTTCGAATAACGACTATCGAAAATAGCTATTGACTATTGACAATCGACTATCAATAATCTACAATTGAAAATTGAAAATTGACTATCAACTATGGATAATCGACAATAGAAAATCGACTAACGGTAATAGACAATCGATTATCTATAATCGACTGTTATCGCAAATCGACTAAAGAATATCGATTATCTATAATCGACTATCGTTATCGGCAATCGTCTAAAGAATATTGACTATCTAAAATCAACAATCGACTATTGACAATCGATAATCGAAAATGGACAATCGATTATGGTCAATAGATTATCAATTATCAAAATAGCTTATCGATTATCGTCTATCGATTATTGACCATCGACCATTGACTTTCGACTATCATCTATCGATTATCGACCATTGTCTATCGATTTTCGACCATCGTCTATTGACCATCGACTTTCGTAAATCGATTATCGACCATCGTCTATCGATTTTCGACCATCGATTTTCGACCATCGTCTATCGACTACTGACTTTCGACTATCTTAAATCGATTATCGACCATCGTCTATCGAATATTGACTATCGAAAATTCACTATTGACTATCGACAATCGAATATCGAAAATCGACTATAGATAATTGACATTCGAAAACGTCTATCGATTATTGACCATCGAGTATTGACTATCGACAATCGATTATCGACAATCAACTATAGACAATAAATTATAAACTATCGTCTATCGATTATTTACCATAAGACATAAGACTTAAGACATTAGACATTAGACATTAGACATTAGACATTAGAAAATAAAATTAAATTGAAAACATAATCTCAAATTAAAATCGGTTCCAAGTGGCCAATTGCGACACAAGCACACTTGGTGGTGATTGTAGTACTAGGTATCTACAATAATCCTACATAGTAGTGGAACCTGGATCCTCTGGAAATTTTGAGATATTTGACTTTGAACTTACTTCAGACCTGCAACTAGCCCACATAAAATTGCCAAGTTTAAGGTGCCACAGTTTTTATATTTGAGATTGCGGCACGAGCACACTTGGTGTTGAAGTCAAATATTTCCAAATTTCCAGAGGATCCAGGTTCCACGACTATGTAGGGTTATTGTAGGTACCTAGTACTACCTTCACCACCAAGAGTGCCCGTGCCGCAATATCAAATATAGAAACAGTGGCACCTTAAGTTTGGGGATTTTAAATTGAAGTTATGTTTTCTAAATATCGTAGTTTCTTTAACTTTGCACAAGTACCACATTTTCACAATTTAATTTTTCATTTTGATCATCGTGCAATGTATTAATAACTGAACCCGGAAGCTGGGAGATGCACGTGTGGTCTTTCAGGGTAGGGGAGGTTTTGGCGTGGACTCCTGGCCAATCAGAACATTCAGTCTAGCGTCTGTGTTTGACCCTATGTGGAGGGAAAGCGTCAGACGCGCCACTGTAGAGATGGGCAGAACGGCTTACTGTTGGGAACGGCTCAGAGTGATTCAGTTCAGTGAAATGAGCCGTTCATTTTTATCGTTCAGTCGTTCGCGAACGAATAACTGTTTTGCAGCTCATCGTTCGCGACCGACCGAAATTCAGCTAGTGGATCTTCGTTTGCGACCGACCTTACGGCTTTCAATCAGTCAGTTACCGGTATCAATTGGAGAAACGCACCGCGTAACTTAGTTATTCGCTTCGCATCAAGCATCAACTTCGGGGAGAAGTTTTTAAAGTTTATTAAATTATTGTTTAATTATTTATTTTGATTAGTTACGTAGTTTATTCAGTAGTGTAAGTGTATTTAAATACAAATATATTTGTTCAATAAAATGCCACGAAGAAAAAGTAAACTTTGGGATCACTTTTCCGAAATAGAAGATAGAAAAGCAAAGTGTGGGTATTGTTCACAAATCGTCAGTGTAGCGTGTGGTTCTACTGGTAACTTAATGAGACACCTTAAAGCAATGCACCCTACTGTCCCTATTTTTAGAAGTGAGTCTCCTCATAAGTCAGTACCATCAATTGATCAATCTACATTAAACTTAGCTAGTGAGCAAACTGTCGATGATGTAGATATAATAGATATAGAAGTGAATTCAGACATTAATCAACCATCTACGTCAAAACAGGCCTCAAAACAGCAACAGGTTAATATACTAGACTATGTTAGTATCAACAGACCCATTCCAATTCACCGATCAAAGTTATTATATCAACAGCTGATCAAAATGATAGTCAAAGAATACCATCCACTAAGTATTGTTGAGGACCCAGAGTTCAACATTTTTATCAACATGCTTTGTCCAGGTTATATCCTTCCATCTCGTAAAGCGGTTTCTTCTAGTTTGGTCCCGCAATTGTATCAGTCAGCTTTAGAGAGAGCGAAAATGAATCTGAAGGAAGTTTCAGAAGTATGCCTTACCACAGACTCGTGGACCTCATTCAACAATGAAAGCTTTATTGCCGTAACAGCACATTTCATAAACAGTGATTGTTGTGAGCTCCATTCAGTATTATTAGGGTGTATTGTTTTTCATGATAGACATACTGCCGAAAATCTTTCTGATCATTTGAAAGATACCGTGAAAGAATGGGGCATTGAAAAGAAAGTAGTTTGTGTAATAAGTGACAACGCTGCTAACATCACTGCTGCAATACGTCTTTGTAGCTGGAGACATTTGCCATGCTTTGCCCATTGTGTTAATCTTGTTGTGCAGGCATCACTGCGAAATAATTTAAATGACGTGGTTACAAAGATCAGAACTATAGTTGAACATTTTAAGAGAAGTTCCCATGCCCTTTCAAAATTGCACTCTATGCAGGAGCAGATGGGATTGCCAGCACTTAAATTGAAAAAAGATGTTGTCACGCGATGGAACTCGACCTTTGATATGCTCAACAGAATAATCAAAGTAAAAGACGCAGTGGTTTCCACACTAGCCATTTTACAATGTGATTTGGCAACATTATCGCCTTATGAGTGGATTTTAGCCGAAAAAACTGCGGAAGTACTTAAAGTATTTCAAGAGGTCACCGAAGAAATTAGTTCTGAAAAAACTGTTTCCTTATCAAAAGTAATTCTTTTTGTTAAGGCTATGAACAATAAAATGCTTCACTTCACCAGTGATAAAACTCTACCTCCAGAAATAGGTCGGTTTGTAGGGACGTTGACAGATTTGCTAAGCAAACGCTTCAATGACATCGAAGATAATGATCTTACAGCTCACGCAACACTTCTTGACCCTAGATCACAGACAAAGAAATAACAGATACACAGCCCCTAGGTTAAAAATGTTGCACTCCTTTTCGAGGCTTTACTCCTTCAACGTTGGGATCGCTAGGTGCGACCCCCAGTGACTACAGCGCAATCAAGTGAGCATTTTGTAAACGACTCACTTTAAACTAGAATGTACTAGAAGGCAGATACAAAATATGAGCTCCTGTCGGCTGGCATCACCGAGAAAGCTTCAGTTAGCGCCCTCCTCAGTCTCTAACCCCCCACCCCCTCGTCATAAGTACCCTAATCCTGCCACACAAATAAGTTTACTCTGACTGCACATTACAAAGAAAACTTGAAACACAATGAACCTTTTTTTTTAACTAAGGGACTGGCTGTCAACTGCAATTATTTATTAAGGAGCATTGAGAAGAATTGCAGACGTTTAGAAATACCAATTTATTTAACTAGTGGTTAGATATTTTCTAATATTGTTTTCAACAAAATGAGGCTGAAAGTTCTGACTAATTAAATAGTTTAAATTTTAATTATAAAATTATTTTTAAATGTATGATATCTTCTATAGAACCCCACAAATTGTGACCCTATCAAAACATGACTATTTGACAGAGGAAGGCTAGATACCATACCGCGTGGCCACCAATGCCGGTCTATAATATCTATTTGATGCTATGTATTTAAAATCATTAATGTATACTTGAAATAATTTAAAAACTGGTAATTTCCCGGTGTAAATTAAAATTCCCACACTTAAGTAATTAAAGTTAAAACAAAAATATTGGGATGGTTTTAAATAGTTTTAAGGGTCTCTGTTATTTAAAATTGCGTAGTAAATACTAAAGTTAAATTATTGTATTTTGTGTGAGTACTTATCTTAAAAGTTAGCAAGCTTTCTTTTATGAATTACTAGCAATCCTGCACGACATTGTCCGTGACCCCTTGTGGCATAAGAATTATATAGACATCCCTCCCCCCCATGGTACCCGCATCTCTGAAACGTAATTCTAAAACAGAAAATATTTTCTTCAAAAATTTGTTTAAAATATCACAATTAAAAAGATAATTGAAAATCTAAAAATCTTGCTCCAAGGTGCAATCTTCCTTTTATTATCATAAACTATGATGTAACATTGTGGCTAATAAAATACGGCTATAGGCTATTCTAGTCCATTAATTTATTGATGTCACCTTTCAGGGTAAACCGATTGTTGGTTACATAGATATTATTTTTATACGTGAGATACAAAATAAATAGGTATCTCAAAATGATTTACTATTTAACATATTTTGTTATTAAATGAATGGTTTTTAAATAGGAGCTAACGAATATGAAACCATACACATACAATTTTAACGTTTTTTATCATCACAAATTAAGATTATATACTTATTAGTTTTACCGTTCGATCTTTTAAATTTGATGGCTATCTTGCATACAAGATAGAGCGGAAATTTCATGTAAACTCTGCATGAAAACATTAACAAAGTGTGATGCCAGCATGGAGTCATGGCATTATTATTAAATTATTCATGGGGCATATCTCAATAAAGGGCATGATGACTTAAGGAATCTCAAATCCCCTACAGATATGTTCACACACATTTCCTAGCAACATTTATTGAGCAATTTCCTTATGTGCAACACAAAGAAGGTATTGTACATATAATGTTAGGAAAGGCACTGAAGAAAATAAGGATAATATAGCCTCATTAACTGAGGCAATGCAAAAAGCACAATCTATTTTGCATAAAGCCACCTCCTTAAAGTTAGAATCCACAATCACGTGTTGTGGACTGCAAAGGAGAATATTTAATGTTTAGGGAAACAGACGCAGGAATTATGGAACATATTACACCAATAATTTCATCTCATTGAGTGAAATTTGGAGAGTTGAGTACTTGTGACTTTAAGCTGATTTTGATCCCAATTAAATGTAATAAATTAACTCTGTTTTGACATATTTCTATGAATCTAGACTCTGGTCTCCAAATTAATATTTGTAGCGTGTTGCATTTTGAAACGTTGAAATAATGTAAGAATTTATAAGTAATAGTATTGAATGATTGTGATCGTTTTACAAACAAAACCAGCTGTTCGGCTTAAGCTTTAGGTTAACAACTTTGGTTTTTAAATAGTAGGCTTGGATAGTAGATATGTTTCAATAAAACACTTTAGTTGTTAAAGTGTGTAAAAGCTCAAATATGCATCGGTTTCTAACTAAACAGTCTTCATAAAACTATAAAACTATAGTTGATAGGTTAAAAATAAATACAATATCCAAATAATTGGACATTATGACTGTATAAACTCAAAAACTTACATTAAGTTGCCAATGTAATATTTACTACTTCTTGCATCTTAAATTGTGATTATTTTACTCCATAGTGCCATTGAGCCTTTATTTGAAAGTAGTTTTAAGAATGTCTAGAAATGTGTTTGCACCATTGAAGCGTATAAGACTATGATTTGTGCTCATCTTTACGTAAATAGACACTTTTTACTTTCTCTCGACACCTTTAAAAGAAAAGTACTTTGCTCGTAAGAAAGATCAAAATGTTGATAATTGTAAACCCTCCCTCCCCCCGAAACGGTGTTGGTTTTCGATGCCGTCTACCTGTATGTCTACATTCAGAACTAAAGCCGACATCATTTTACTGATCAGGCTAAAACTCAGTATATATGGTTTTATAAGGTTCCCTCGAGGAGTTTTGGGAGTTAGATATCTTACCCTATAATTGAGGGTAGTTTAGTAAAGGTAAAAAAGAGAGAAAACAAGCTATCTCGAAATCCACTGTAACGATTTTTATTAAATTTCGTATATGGGTAATGTTTATTATCATAAGTTAATCATCCCATAAACATAAATTTAAGGGTAATTTACATAAGTAAGTATTGCCAATTTTAATCATATATTTGCAAGTATTTGAAACACGAAATAAATCAATATTGTAAGATTGTAACAAAATTAAAATTAAAAAAACCTTTAATTGAAATATATTTTTATAAAACCAATAGGGGGCTGTTCATAAATTACGTAAGGATATTTTTTCATTACTTTGACCCCTCTTACTCCCCAAATCTCCCTACTTAAGGAATTGTAAGATTTCTCGTTCCCTCCTCTCCCCTGACTGATCTTACGTAATTTTCTTACAATTTGGTAAATTATATTATTTTATACAAAAGGATTCGTGATGGGAAATTATAAAATATTTATCACAGTAAAATTAGGTTTAAAACAACATAAATAAATGACAGTTTATAGTTATGTATAGCTGTGTACGTCTATAGGCAATGATTCAGCGCCATCTGTCGACCTTTTTGACTGCACATCTGTAAAAGTGTTTTTTTTTTTTTTAGATTTGGTCTAACCATAAACGTTTATAAAATCCTTAGTTAAAATGGAATCTGCCCACCCCCACGAAAACTTAAGAAATTACTGATCACTCCCACCCAAAAAATCCTTACGTAATTCTTGAAAGGTCCCCAGTTTCCGAGCCATTGGCAAATATTAAAAAAAAAAAATTAGGTCTCAGAAAACGGGAGTTTATAATTCGTCTTTTTGATGAAAATATGTAAAATCTGTAAAATCTGGATAATGAACCATACGTTTCTTTCATTTATGCCTCTTGGTGGAATGTGATGGCCATTTTTTCCATCATGTTTCTGTAAAAATGTATATTATCTGGTTTCACAAATATTACAAGTTTTAAGTAAATGTTTCCATTTTTAGACAGAATAGAGAGAAAGTCTATTTGGTGCACCAAACCATTTATTTATTGAGGTAGGTCTAGTTATTAGCCTTAATAATATGGACACAAGTTAATATTATACAACTTATAAATCTGTTTGTAGTTTCGTCTTAGTAGATACCAAAACTAATATCATAGAAGAACCATCTATTGAAAACATTTATCTAAGGTTAATTTCGGCCAAATAGTCCATTTCAACTGCTATTTAAAAATATATATAAATATTAGAAGTATAAAGCACAAATATAAGGATGTATTATGTTTTCGCTCTTATATTAAACTAAATATTGATTTAATAATATTAACATGAATCTGGATATACTGGGATGAGACATTATTGCTTTCAATTCCAAACTACAGGGCCAATTATGCCCGTAGAGACAATAAATTAGGTGGGGGAGTTTGTGGTTTTGTTAGAAGAGCTTAATGGTTTCAAACATGGACATTTGAAACTTTTAGTAAAGGTTCCTTATTGGCTATAGACCAGAGATAAGACAGAATTTTGTGAAATTCAACCACCTTTAAGAGATAAAAAAGGGCGTTCAAAAGTTTTTCAAAATCACTGAGCATGCATTTTTTGAACTAGTGGACATAGAGCCTTGAAATTTAAAATTAATGTTTCTGTATAGAAATGGGGAAAATATTTTTTAGTGTTTTTCAAATTTAATCACCTAAATGGTGTAAAAGAGGGAACAAGGGGCAATAAATTCTATGTCCTCCAATCAAGATGAAATTTGATATATGGAGGGTTATCGGGTCGCAGAATACTAATATGAAATTAATTTATGTACGGCAACCACACGATGATTCCCGAGGTGCGTTGGTAAAAAGTGTGTGTTCAAGACTACCAAAACTAATATAAATAAATACTTTACAGGATGATAGAATATTGAAATTGTGCAGACAACATATGGGACCACTCCAAATAATTATAAAAGTATGAACAGTTTTGTTTAATAAGTGCGACCCTGGGACATATGGAGGGGGATATAAACAGAATAAAACCTTTTATGTGTACTAGAATACCTAAATTTGATAGTCGTTTAGGAGGACAACTCCAAATAACCAAATAAGTCTTAAAAATTGAAATTTCTAAATGATAGTTATAAAAATGAGCTGAAATATTTACAAAACTTATAGAAACAACTAATTCCCAGTGTGGCAGAAAATTGAAATGTATAAGTAAATTAAAGGGACATGTAAAATTACTATAAGTCTGTACATTTTTAATTTTAAATGAGACCCCGGCAGTCGAGGGTGGGGGGAGGGGGTAGATGAGGGGTTATAAAAATAAAAACAACTTTTAGCTGTGATAGAATATTTAAATTTGGCAAGTAGGTAGAGTGAACTTTCAAAATAACCAAATAAATCTTAATATTTGAAATTAAAAGTGGAAGTTGAAGAAGTGGTAGGGGAAGGGAGCAGGCTCAACATTTACAAAAACTAATAAATTCAACTACATTCTGTGTGGTAGAAAACTTAAATTCTTAGGTATACGGACCACTAAGTAAACAAAAAAATATGAAATTTTTTAACTTTAGCTATGGAAAATGGGGGAGGGGAAGCTATAGCTAGAAATAGCTTTTGAGATGAGGTTAGAAGTTAAAATTTGAATGACAGGTAGAAATAAAACTCCAGATATCCAAATGAATGTTATAATTTAATATTTTTCAAAGGGGTTTAGAAAAGTGGGTTGACTTCTAATACTTATAAAAGTATTAGAAACAACCTCTTCTCAGTGTGGTATAAAACTAAAATTCTCCACATAGTCAAAGATACCACTCCAAAAACTATAAGAGTCCAAAATTTTTAAAGTTTATAATAGGAGTCCATAGAGTTCATAAAAAAGGGGGGAGTTTATGAAAGATTAAGTATGGTAGAAAGTCTAAATTTTGCATGCTGGTAGAGGTACGTACGGCTTCAGATAACCAAGTAAGTCTTAAATGGATAAACTACTTTTATGTGTGATATAAAACTGGAATTCGTCAAGCAGAGATAGGGACCACCCAAATTAACTATAAAGTCTGAACATTTTAAATTTCAAAATGAGAATACGGGAAATAGGGATGGAGGAGGTTGGGGGATAGGGGTGTACTAGTAGGAGGTAGAAAATTTAAATTTTTCAGGGATGTAGAGGGATAACTTCAAATAACCACAAATACATTTTAAATATTAGTTATTTCTAAGGAGGCTGGTGATATAGAGGGTCTCAAATTTTTTAAACATAAAATACTAAACTACTTCTATAAGTGTTAGATGATTGGCATAAGTCAGGTGGGCTTAAAGACCAACTCAAACAGTACCAAGGGCTGAATTATTACCTTTCAAAATGAAGGCTTGGAAAATAGGGAGTGAAGGTCCCCTCAAAATATTTACAAAGCTATATAAATACAATTTTTGTAAAGAAATAAGCTTGAAATTTCGCCATGTAATTTAATAATAAAACAGGTTTGAGTAGCTAGACGGGGATACATTGTTCACGTTAATTCATTAAAAAAAAAAGCTTATCTAATGCCGCTATGCGCATGACAATATTATAACAACTGTTTACATCACCAAATGAAGAAAATTAAACTATATCTTTCTACTGGAGCGATATATAATTTTTTGCCAAAAAAATTGATGAAAAATACTGCAAATACATTGGCATTTTCTCGCGTTTCGTACATTATTGAACAAGTGGAATTTCAAAATTGAAGCCCAAGAAATGGTAGCGCTTAAAATGTATACAACCAAAATATAACATTCTTTACGATGTGGTTAGGTTGACATTTGGTAGCCATGGAAAATATCATATAAAATAACCAAATAAGTCTTAAAATTTCAAATTAGAATAATTGTGGAAGCTAAGGAGGGTGAGGGGGACAGAGGGGTTTGTAAATGATAGTAAATTGCCATCTTTCCAAAGAAAATATACTTTTATGCATGAAAGAATATTTAAATTTGCCCATTTGATAAAACACATAACCATAAAAGTTAGAAAGTTTGGAATTCAAAAATTTACTGCTGGGAAATTGGAGGGGCCTCTAAAATTTCCTAAGCTATAAAAACCCAATATGTTCCAAATGCGGGTACACTATATACTCATTAAACCTCCCTCCTCCCTAACACCATAGCGTAATTAGTAGCACATAAGCGTATAACTCGAACGAATACTAAGGCACAAAGCTAACCAAAATAACAAAATAGAAAATGTGATTGATGTTGAACACACAAAAAATTTATTTTCTAAAATGCTCTTTTTATAAAAATTGGGCTGTAGTAAGACATTTGGAACATTAAATTTGTAAAGGCAGAGGAAAAAAGTTTATACTAAAAGTAAATCAACACACAAACTAAAGCCTATCTTAAAGTGGATACATTAGATTTACAAATACATAGCTGTTATCGCATACCTAGGAGCGACATAACAATTAAAATAAACACATCCAAGTGACATAACTTGGTGACCATGATTCTCTTTGAATAGTAATGATGCTTCATAATTAATATGTTTCTGTAAAATAGTCTATTATTTAATTTATGTTCGTTGGTGAAATGTGATGCTTTTTTTCAAACATGTTTTTATGAACGTGCTTAGGTAAAGTTTGCATTGTCATTGGAGTACGACGGCCGCCCTGCGATTGCGCTCGTTTGTGCACTCAGATAATAAACTAGATATTTTCCTCCTAAGATTTTTTATTTATTAATTGCAATAACTGAGTTGTGATTGCCATGGTTAGCTTAGGATTGTACACGAAGTAACTTTCAAAATTATGACAGCTGGACCAATAAAGTAAGGATGTTATAGCTAAATACGTCAAAGCTCGATTTAGTACATTACGAAATAAAAGAGACCAGAGTATTATGAAATATATCAATTTCCAAATTATTTTGACACACATTTTAATCAAATTTCTGTTAAATCTTATTACTGTATTGATTTTTAATGATATTGATTATAATTTTAGTTTCAAACATATCCAAACTAAATAATCAGATTTTTTTTCTCTACTTTAGTAGATAATTTTTATACCAAACACTTAATAACTATAGTTGTGATTGGGGTAAAATTAAGAGTATTTTTTTCATATACTTTGTATTGTCAACAATTTTACTCACTTTACTAAACGCTTTTATGGTGATATAAATATTTATTTTTTAATAAAAACTGCAATTATTAATTGTATGAAAATATTGTTATAGTATAGTGAAATAATCTTATACTGAGAGAGTTTTCAGTTTAAATTTTTTAAATATTTATTTCTATTCCTCTTTACTAAAATAATCAGAGATATTTAATTTTCCATACAGACACGAGAAGGTGTTGGACAATTGTAATTGGACAAAACATTATGAGCTTTTTGTTGTGCAATCCTAACGCGCGTTTAGGGAGATAAGCTTCATTTTCAGACTTGATTTTATTATAAACTGATTTAAAACCGATTTGTTAACTTTCATTGCACATTAATATAAAATAATACTGAAACTTAGTACCCTTTCGAGTTATACGCTTGTGGGTTAGGATTTGAGAAGGTTAGATATAGAGGACGTGAACCCACATTTTCGCGGAGGGAGAGTGGAAAACAATTTAGGGAAAACGACCCCAGTTCAACTGAGCGAGATTCTAACCTAGGTCTCCCCGTCCTCGGCAGTCTAGCTCAACATGAAACTAGTGCGTTAGCTAACTATGCCACCAAGGTGGGCATTAGTATAAGATAATGTTGAATATAATCATTCCAGTGTTTAAAATAAGGGGGTTTTACCGATACCAAATATATACTTAGGAAACTCTTTCCATTGTACGTTCCATGCTTTTAACTTTTTATTTTAGTTAATAAAGTATTATATCACTTATGTACTTTGTTTATATTAATTTGACAACATGTAAAAATAAATGCAACCTTTACAACTTAAGTATTTAATTTTAATTACTGATATATTTTTTGTGCTATGTCTTACTTCTCACTACAGCTATCCGCGTATTTACTCCTAAGGATAAAGAATGAGGAAGGTAAAACGTTTGGGAAATGTGCCCGTATTTGCGATGAAGGAGAATTATAAGCATGTTAGGAAAAAACACTCTCAGTACACTCCATCGGGATTCGAACAATGATACCCTAGTTATTTGCAGTCCAGTCTAACGAAGAAGGGAATCCTAAAGAATGGTGACCGCAGAAGCTGGTCACAAAATATTTAATAATTCATTTACAAGTGCATTTCCAAGATTAGTGTCTCTTACGTTTAAACTGTAGAAGTACTGGCATTGTATATTTGAGTCCAACACTCAATTGTTTGAAAAGTTTCGGTCAATGAAAGGGGGTGAGACGGGGCTAAGGGACTACCGCTACCTGGACTATTGTACTCGGAGAGACAGCAATTCTTAGCTTGTCTTTCTCACGAGGAACATTTTGCTATAGAGAGTTGTTTTAAAGAATTCTCACTTGGAAGCGCTGTTATCACTGGGTATTTTAAGTTCTACCTGACTCGAGGAGCGCAACAAATCTCCCGTAAGGCTGTGTATCTGTTATTTCTTTGTCTGTGCCCTAGATTTAAAAGGCATGAGTTCACCAACGAGAAAAAGTATAATAGCGCTTATACTTCCCTCAGACAAAAAGTGTGCAGAATCCACATAGAGGTAGAAGATTCAGCTGAGCCAATACCAACAATGCAACCAAACAACTATACTTTCACTTCATCATCATTATGGGAGGACTTTGATAATGAAGTGAAAAAAACTATTGCAGTTCATAACCCAACCGCAGCAGGAATAATTGAGTTGGACAAATATTTACAGGAACCTCTATTAAACCTCAAAAAGGATCCCTTGACCTGGTGGAAAGCGAGAAAAAAGACTTATCCTCGACTCTATAAGGTTGTGCTGGGACTATTGTGTATTGTGGCTACTTCAGTGCCCTGTGAAAGAATATTTTCGAAAGCAGGACAAGTCCTAACGCAGAGAAGAAACCGATTAAAATCATCTAAGATATCAGAAATTTTGTTTTTAAACCACAACTTGTAGGCAAGTTAACCTATCACCGACATTTATACTTGTGGCCCGCGAGCCACATGTGAACCGATCCATGATTCTGTGCAGCCCACAAACCTTTTGATGAACCAATATTATATAATGTGGTCTGATTCTTCTTTTTATAAGTATTGTTTAAATTTGTGATTATGCCATTTTGAAATTGTACATACGTGTGTAAACCGCTGTTTTCGTTTAAGAACATGAAGTTGTCAAATGTAAAAGTGACTTCAGCACAAAAGTTGACATGCACACCATTGCTGCTAATAAAAGGTTTAATGTGTATAGGGGAAATAAAAGGTAAGTTTTAAAGTTTTAGTCAATCATAATAACTTTTTGTAATAATAAGGATCTTTAAGCAAAATCAATTTGTTTAGTAGAAATTTGTTTTCAATGCGTGCTATTTTTGTGAAAATATAGTTGAGAATTTCAAGATAGATTTGATAAGATTCAAGTAAAATCAAAATTATATTTAAAATAAAATAAAACATAGTCTTTATCACACAAATAATATTTAAAAAGAGAGTGGTTGTTAATATAGCACCAGTTTTTCGATTATTGATAGTTTTTTAGTACTGCGTCCTACTATCCGTCCGGGCTATTGGTACGTTTAATTATGTATTAATAACGCTAGTGGCTAAGGGATAAGTTAGGTTATATAATTATATATAGGAAGTATACATGCATTCCAACCTTATATATCTCATAAAGTAATTAGTTATTAGTCTATATTTTATTAACACAATTGCTAAATATTTTGCTGGCCAGATAGAATGAGTCGGCGCCCCGGATTCAGCCCACGGGCCGTAGGTTGCGATGCGCTGCCTTACCACGTGGGTACTGATAGTTTTAAAATATCTTAGTTTCCAAGGATGCATTTGTATTTACCTCTTGTAGCCTTTATCCTAATGACTACCCCTACCAGTGAGGACAATGTTGCTTATTGTTTGGTTTTAGACACTTTTGGGGGGGACGCAGAGGTAGATTTTCTGAAAAAAGAAAAAAAAACTTCTTATCCCGTTATTTCTGCGACCGAGGTCAGCCGAATTCTCCCGATTGTATTGTGTCGTTCAATTCGAGCTAGTTCACATCTATAAAGTGAACTAGTTCGATTCGTTCACCTAGAGGATCCGTTCAATTCAAACCATTCGTTCGCGAACGACACATCTCTACGCCACTGGCCGGTTAGCACGCAAACAGAGAAGACCTGTGTTAATTAAGTACTTTTCGTAACGGGTAGAAATTGTTTCGAGATGGGTGAAAGGAGAGGTAGACCAGGTGGCTAAATAGTTATCCTTAGCAATGTCATAACTAATTCGTGTTTCTAAATTAAGTATCCGTGGTACCAACATGTAAAATATTTGTTAAAATAAATCTTCAAATTCTACACTAAATAGTATCTCTTTAATCGGCTGTGTCCCTCTACCCCCACCATTATCCATCTAACCCCAAGATGCTCTACCGAAACAACTGACTGCCGTGGACGACACCGTATGATGAGCAGGTGATAGTGGGCGACTAGGTACAAAATAGCGTCCAATGGTGAGGCTGGGTATACAAATCAGCTGACAGGACGGGTGACGGGTTACAGTTTGGAAGAGTGGGAAAACATTTAGGAAAAATCATCTGGATAGATCCAGCCTGGATTCAAACCGTGTTTTCCCCATTATTTACAAACCAAACTAGACTAGTCTAACAAAATCTTGCTTCTAAAGATTACTGGGCTTAACAAACAGCTTAGTTTTTTTTGTTAGCACTGCGTCTTAGTACCCGTTCAGGTACTAATTATGTACTAATAATTACTCTAATATATAAGGGGGTTAGGAAAGTTGAATTTAGAGGAAGTATACCCGCAATTGCGTGGAAAACCATTTAGGAAAAACCACCCTCAGAACACCAGACAGGGATCGAACCTCGATCTCCCATATTTGGCAGTTCAGTCTAGTGCACCCTACCTTTTAGAGCTAAAAGGGAAGGGGTGCAAGTATACATAACAAAAATAACATTGAAAGCAACAATTTATTGGGAGAACACATTAGTTAATACATAACCAAATCAATGGCATGTTCATAGGATTTTGGTTGTCCATTATTTGCGTATCACAAGCAATCGTAGGCGTTCTCTTCAACGGATTACAAAGGAATAATACAGCTGGCAAGCAGCCAAGTAGTGCATCTGGGGGTACCCTAGAAACCAAACTATACAAGCTATTGGCTAAAGCCATAAGTACAGTTTACTCAATATGCCCTAAGGCGGACGCTAATCAATAAGATACTCTAGTATACCCGTTTAGGTAAACAAGCTAAACGGCGTTAAGGTCATGCCCACAGTACAGGGGAGTCAACTGTACCCCACAATATAATAAATAATACGCCCCAATAGGGGACCCACAGCAATGGTAGTGGTATACCAACACCGAGTTAAATATCAAGGTTTACAATTAGAAAGTACATAATATAAGGGTAACTGTCCTCCAGGGCGAGGCTTAAGGCGCTCGTCTAATGGAAGAGATAAAGTAACAACCCAGCGACGCCCTGCGGTGTTGCATATACTCGAAACTCCCAAAACAGGGGCTACAACAATACTAAATAGCAATAAATTAGGCGGGTCCTAGAACAGGCCCGGACAACCCAATTAGGCAGATAATTACTTCCAGTAACTCCCTAATACCGAAGGCAGACGTACCCCACAGTAACAATTGTATTTAACAAATATTGAAAACAATACAACGCTTCAGCGCAACTATTTTATTTAGTCGAGGCACCCACATATTGATATGGGTAAGTTCCCTACAGGTATAAAAGCTGACATGTAACCAACACAAAATTTAACTTATGGTGAACCCACACTACCAATACAGCTGGCGTAGCATCAACCCTAGCACGCTAGTGTTGAGAAGGTAGGCATTCCCACTTTACAGAGTATACAAGAAACACGTGTTAACAAACTGACTAGCTGTCCAAATGGGGCCTAGCCGTCTACTAGTCATCCAACTGGTATAAAGACTAAAACATAACCAACATAAAACGTAAACAATGGTGAACCCATGCTAACAATATCGGTGGGCAGACCACCCAACCCTAGCAGCCAGGTGTAGCTAAGGTAGGCATTCCCACTTCACAGAGTACACAAGAAAAACATATTAGCAAAACGAACTAACTGCCCTAAGGGGGCCTAGTTCGCTGCTACTATTCACTCGGTTAGTCGGACGATATCACATCCATATTACATAGTCGGTTGCACGCCAAAGTTCAG
>JBCFYV010003390.1:0-29197 GCA_039000515.1 Timema cristinae
GGAAATGAATGTGTTATCGAAGCTCATAATTTTTGCTCCTATATAAGCTGCCTTTTTTGCACATAATCCCCCCTTTCCTTTTAAAAATAGTGAAGACTACCCTAACAGGGGAAAAACGGGGGGATACTCATATAAAGATTGGGAAAACGGGGCCAAATGTCCCTGTTTCGATTCCCTATTCAGGTATCTTTAAACTTAAAAATATTAATTTAGATAAACTACAACCATATGTAACACCTGGTTACAATAACGTGGCTATTTAATCCATTAGTATGTTTATAATTTTATTTTTTAATTATTAACACCAGAGTGCCATGTTTTAACAAGTTTGATAGTTTTGAATAGTTATGCAATTAAAACAAAACCCAGAACAAAAATTAAAAACAGTAAATGTAAATATTGACTTTTTTTTTGTGTTGATTTATTTTTTTTGCATTGGGCCTATAATTTGAAAAAATGGTCCTTCTTAAGTATGATGTCAAATTAAAGGGAGATTTAAAATTTGTGATGTCTTTGGCATTGATATAAGTCCAGTTCGATAATTATTATGCGAGTTTAGCCTACTTTGTTATTTAATTTTGTTTTTAAATTTTCTTCACTTTTCAGGAAATTTTAAAGTATGTTTTTTGTAATATATTTAAGGTGTGCCATGTGTTCGCAATTGACTGCATGGCCGACAATTTGGTCTATTCTGTGACTTAGTCATTTATTTTAATTTTAAATTTTTTTTCTAATGATGTACAGTAAGTTGACTGCTTTTTCTTTAAGTAAAAAAAAATAATTTTGTTTGGAAAAAAAAGTAGCCTCCTTATTGTGCAATTTTTTTGTGCACCACCCTCCATTTTTATTATGTGGGCCTATTAAACTTACCTACGGGGCCTATAAACTAGAAAAATGTAGTTTACAGAAGTTACTTATGGGCCTACAGTATTCAATTAAGAACCATATGAAAAAGATTTTTTTCAATATAGGCAAGTTTAATTTTTCTTTATACTGTCACGGTTTTGTGGAATTTTCCCGGGGTTTTCACACTGGAATAGGGCCCTGGCATTATGTCGCCCTCATCCCCCTCAAATAGGTTTTATATATCTTACTACCTACCCTTTTAGGTTATACACCAGTCCTATGTTTAATTATTGATACAATGATTTGAGTAATGAAAGTGGGGGGAAAAAAATGTAACCGCTTTTGTGTGAATACTGAAATCCTTTTAGAAAAAACCTCATAACCCCAAAAGTTGTTCGAACACGAAAAAACCTTTCAACAGTTTAGTATATGCGGGGTGAGTCAACCATGCTACTAACGAAGCTTTCCCTAAATATATTTACCTGCCACTGACTCAATCTAAATATTTAAAAAACCAATTAAGTAAATATAAATTTACAATTCTTCATCTCGTTTCCAATTTTTTTTTCATCTTTTCTGATTTGAATCTTCGGAACATTGTTCTTGAGTTCCTCTTGAATTTCACTAAAGTGGGGGTCGTGCTTTTTTTCATTTTCCTATCATAAAAGCTTATCCAATTTTTTTTTCAATTTCTTCAAATGAATCATTTCACCAACATACTCCAAACAAGCCCTCTCAAATCTGGAACCACGCGTCTCCCCATTACTGTCCAAAAATTTATATTATATCTGTATTCTCTTTCCATTTCTTAGTAATTTGCCATAAAAACTAAAAAATTTATAATCTTCAAATGCAGTTTTAAAACCTCACCTTAAGCTTAGTCAAAAAACCACAACACGTTCTAGATTTGATGAATGTCTATATTTTAAAACAGATTTACATAATCTTAAAAAATTTGGATTTGTGTGTACTTTTGAACACTTTGAACCAACAACTGAACACAAAATGTATCCAAACAAAATAATTATAGGAAAAATCACTGCTTAAAAATGGCTAAAAAAAAGTTTAAACCAATATTAACTTTATTTTTTTAAAAAATTTTAAAATAAATTGAAAACTCAATTGTTCTAAGTAATAAAAATTATCCAAAGGAAAAATAAACTTAAAAAAAAAAACAAATAGACACCAAATTAATGCATTAAACCATTAAAATAATCATTAAAAAATACCATTGTTTAATATACATAATTTTTAAAGGTTGAGTTATATTCCTTGTGCTAAAAAAAGAATACTTGGGGGCCTTTTAAAGTAAAGCTACACGTGAATTCAACTAAATGAGCTGGATTATGAATAAGAAAACATTAATAACAAAATGATCAGCTCCCATTATTTTATGAATTTAAAATTTGAAATTCAAGCATTTTGTGTTAGTTTTCCCCTTTTTTCAAAAAGTATTATTAAAAACATTTTGATCGGGGGCCCCCTAAGGGGCTAACTTTCCGTATGTAAAGACCATGGTACACCCCTAGTCCTACTTTATTTGGGGGGGGTCGAACATAAAGAAGAGGAGGGTTAAAGGCCCTAGCTTCATAACCTCGGGCAAACGATTTAGACTATTAAATCCTTTATTAGCATACAATTCTCTTGTAATCATTAAAGCAGCCATTTCCAACATGCAAAGGGCTTTTTGTTTTTATACAATTACCACGCAATTGTTCTGGGACTTTTTTTCCGCAATTTTTAAAATATTGGATAACTTTTAATTTGTTAATGTATGATTACCATAAAATTTTTTCCACACACCCGGAAAAATTTTTGTGATTTGTTTGAAAAAAGGAATCGGGTTTTGGGGGAACTTATTTTTCTACATCGTAGGGGGAATTAGGGAAAAAAAGGGTTTTGCCATTAAACCCCCAAAAAAGGGCCCAAGGACACCTCCAGAAATTTGCAGAAAAATCATTGAAAAATAGAAACGAATTGGGGGGGGTCTTCGTTAAATCTTTTAAAATTTAGATGATTTTAAAAGGGTTTTTGGGGAAAAATTTAAAACCCAAAAAAATTTCCCCAGGAGCCTTTTAAAACATTTTACCCCCCAGAACGAATTTAAATTGGATGTTATAGAAGCATCTCGAAGAACTTTTCCATTTGATATGGGCATAATTTGAAAATTTTTGAGATTTAAGCACCTACAAAATTTGAAACGGGAAAAAGTTTTTCCCCCGAAAACTTTTTAAAACAGGATTTTTTTTAAAACTATTTAAATTTAAATTATATTTTTTCCATAAATTTTTTTTAAATTTGAACTTCTATATACTATTGGAGGCCTTTGTGTTAATTTTTTTTAAAAAAAACTTCTTTGAGAAAATGGGAATTTGCCCCCCTTTTCCCCCACCCCCCCCACCGTGCACCATTTCGATACCTTTTAAATTTTGGGGTAGATTTGGGAAAAATATTGACACCCAAAATTGCTTCTTTCAACCCGTCTTGTTATAATAGGGGATTTTTTAAATAAAAATTTAAATGCATAGCCATAGCTTATAGTGAATAGTGAACAACATATGCGCAGTAAGTTGAAATATTTATTAAAAAATTATTGTTTTTTTAATCCCTAGGAGCGAATAGTAACAATGCTAGAAATTTAAAATTTTAAAATAATAATGATAAAAGCAAATAATAACAATAATAATAATAACAACAATAATAATAATTTAACTTAATTTCTTATACTGAAACTTCTTTATTTTCCCAAAATTAATCCTAATTTTTCCTCTCGGCTTCATTTCAAATTTCACTCGAAGTTTGCAATTAAAAACCAGAGATATATATTTTTTGTTCTAGTATTTATTTTAATGTAGCTGTTTAAATTTTGTTTAGTAAAATTTAAAAACTGACTTCCCCCAAAAGGAATAACATACAAATGAATTAGGGCACAAGGGGTTTAAACTCATTGAAAAAAAAGTAAATTACAGAACATCTGAATCGGGCACAACTGTTTAAAGCCATTGTCAAAAGTGAATGATAACAAATCGTTGATCCGAGTTGAACGACAAAGAGTTAACGACTGTTTGGGTTTAACTCTACACCTTTACCTGACCTCACCCCCCCCACGGGAAGCTAGGGGGGAAGACCGTGTGACCTGTTTTTAAGGGCCCACACGGGGTGGGCTCACGTTTCAACGCGTGGGTAGTACGTGGTGTGACGTAAAAACCTAATATATTATGCGGGGAGTGAACTTTGTAGTATATACGAGGGCACCCAAAGTAAGGTTACAACATTTTTTTGGGGATAGAAAAATGCTTGCTTTTAAATTGAAATTCACAGGACACCCAAAAATATATTAAACTATTTTTCAACGTAATCGCCGTCTAGTCAAGACATTTCTCTAGTGGGGGCACCAGCTTTTGTATGCCGTGTCATAGCCCTACACTGCCAACTATTTCAACACTCTTTCACATTTTCCTAACCTCCGATTGTTGAATAAACTTTCCCCCCAAAAAAACTCCTTTTTTTTAGTAAAAGGTAAAAGTCCGAAGGCGCCAAGTCGGGTGAAAAGGTGGGGGTGACAATACCCATCCAAACGATTCAGCACTCCGTAAAAACTCCAGTGGGGGGCCCCGGGCTGTAATGCAGGAGGCTGACTCCCCGGTCAGCATTCCCCTTCTGCAGTTCTGAATGGCTCTTCGTTTTTTAATTTTTGGGTATTGCAGTAAACCTCTCATTAAAGGGAGCCCCTTTTGGTATAAAATCCACCAAAAACCCCCCCTTAAAGTTCCAAAAAAAGATGCCATGATTTTTTCCCGGGTGAAGGCTTTTTGAAAATTTGGTGGTGGGGAAATGAATACCCCACTGAAATGATTTTTTTTTGGGTTCTGAGGTGTAGTGACCACCCACGCTCATCCCCCCTCACTAAGCTCCAGAAAATTTTTCCCCTGTACAAAACGATACAAAAATTCACGCGCGGTGGGACGCATTTTGACGGTGCTCCGGGGTGACATTCGGCACCCATCTCGCTCACAACTTATTGTAACCAAGTTTTTCCGACACAATATCACCAAGGAGATTTTTAGAAATGTCAAAAAATTTTTGTAAGGGGGCGTCAAACGACGGGAGTCATTTCGCATTTTTTTTTCTTCAATTTTTTTTACAAGTTCGTCAGAAATCACTGATGGTTCCCACTTCTTTTCTCGTCGTGATATCATCGGCCCTCATGAACAAACTAACCCACTTCGTGACATTTGTCATCCTCACATCACTAACCCCAAAAATTCCACAGCTTCCGATGGACATTAGCGGGTATTGTTTTGCAAATCAAAAAAGGGGGACCCCGGATCTCGCATGGGCAGGAGGGGGTGGAGCGCGCGACACCTCTCCTGGGGGGAATTACTGTATTTAAAAAAAAAAGGGCCCACAAACAGCGGGCCCAAAAAAACTGACCGTTAAGATCCCCCCCCCCCCCCCCCGCCCTTACACTTTAGGAGCCAAATTTTAAACAAAAAATTCCCCCACCTCAGGGGCCCCTTTAACCTTTTTTTCTGGATGACCCTCGTAAAACCCCTTTAAAATTGAAAATGTCAGCAATAAGACTGTAAGAAAGGTATAGCCAATTAAACGCCAGTGATACAAGCCACTAAAATTAGATTCATGTCAACCCCTTTTTTTTTTTAAATCTTTTTTTTAGTCATCTTGTTTCTGTTCACAAATTGTCCTTTTTTTTTGCGTACTGACTACATTGGGGAAAACAATTTTACTTAATAGCTTTAAGAAAAAATCTAATTTAAAAAACCATTTGATATCATTCCAAAAAAACCCCATGGATATGAAAATTTTAACAATTTTACCAGTGATTTGTCTTTTAACCTTTTTTAAATTTTTTAAAAACCCCACACTTTCCCCTTTCAAAACCCCTTAGGGGTTGAATTTCAAAAATCCAAAATTTCTACAGTCCCTAAAAAGAACCTTCCTACAAGGTTTTATTTCCCAGACAAGTGTTTTGGGAAAATACGAGAAAACCCCCTGCTTCTACCCCTTATTGTTGAATTTGGAAAAATCACAAAAAAATTTACCTGTTACCTAAAAAAGAACCGAATGCAATTTAATCTTTCCAGATCAAGCCTTTTTGGAAGATACGATTAAGATTTTAAAATGTTCCAACCACAATCTCATCCCATTAGTGGGGGAATTTCACAAAACCTCTTCAAAGGAATCCCTATATAGAAAGTAAATTTTTACCTAATATAGGATTCCCAGGGGGGGGGCTCACGAGATAGGGGGAAAAACTTTTTGTGATGATTAGTGAGTGAATGAGTGAGTCCGGCGGTCTAATATTGTTGTTCTCCAAAATCAGGAATTGTTCAGCTTCATTTGTAGTTTTTGAAAGGGGTTTCCCCTGTCCCCGGGTTACTGCAAGCTGGGGTTCTTTACATGAAACGGGATTTTTCTGTGGTGTGACTCAATTTTTTAATTAATGCTCTATCCCAAAATTTGGGGGGAAATATTCCTATTTTGGAAGAAGCTATTTGCGTGTCCTAAGCAGAGCTTTGGGCAGTTGTTGAAAAAAGGACTTGTGAAAATTTGGGGTTTAGAGCGCACTTGTTGCCCCGATGTTCGAGATTCGATAAAATGTTGAGTTCAGCGATGGGCCTTTATACAGAATATACAGTTTTTTGTAACATTTTGGAATTTGACAGTTGGGGGAATATTTTAGTTTTTTATAGAGAGTTTTTCCAAGGAATTTTCGAGTGCGTTAAACAAAGTGTTGGATTGGACACCTAACAAAGGATTTGTGGACTATAAACTTAAAATATAGGTAGGATTCAAAGACAAGGACTTTCAAACAACCGGGGGCAGCTGAACCCCAACTCCACGTCACGATGATGACCGATAAAATTAATTCTCCCTAAATTTTAAAAACAAAAATGTTCCCAAACGTTCGGTCCTTTCATTCAACCCATCCAGAAGAGATTTTCATCTTGTATTCTCGCAAGTAATGGATACTTAAGTGAAAAATTTTACACTTTGACTTTAGACGTTTAAACTAACAAGCCATTACAGCCTGATGTCAGAAATGCAGCTATTCCAATTTTATTTTCGACTTAAAGAACATTTTTTAGATCTTAGTATTAAAATCAAGGTTTTCATACTTTACATCTGATATAACGTACTAGCGATTACAATTAAAAACATACTTAAAGGGTGAGGGATAATTCATACAATATGAAATATAAGATCTCTGGTGTAAAACAAGAGAAAGAGAGGGAGCTTAGTGAAGTCCCAGTGCCGTCATCCCCTAGAAATGTTGGGTACAGTGTAATTTAGTTTTAAGGGTTTTTGGGAAGTATTACTAAAACCTGATTTTGTTGAAAACTGATTTAGAAGACCTTAATTTTGTACTAAAACCCCATTCTATAGTAATATTTTGGTAATATAAACGGCCTCTATAACATAGTGGAATTCCCTTCTGGAAGGTATTTTAGCTTACCAATATAAAAATATAATAAATTTTATATATATATAAATACACATACATACATACATTTCCTATAATATACATACAACATACATACATACATACATCCCTACATACATACAAAACATATAGAAATTACATACATACATACAAACAAACATACATACAATACATAATACATATGAACCCCTCCTCAAGGGGAGGGATGCCCAAAAATACAAATATAATACAAAAAAAATGGGACAACAATAAAGTGAGTGCATGGAGTTTTAAGGCTTTGAATGTTTACCCAAAACATTCCAATACCGAAGCTCGCAACTCAAACCTGTTGCTGGGTTATTCAAAAGGCCGTCTACCTCTGAAAGCAGTAAGAGACTGCAACCCGCCTATCACTCACAATAAATTAATAGAAATTATTAATCTAATACCTAGGGGAAAGGAGAGGCATATATATTTAAAAATTAGTTAAAAAGTCGTGATAAGTCAATTTATTTGCGATTGCACAATTAGATATTTAACAGTTCTATTCAACGTTAACATTGTTGCAGTTTAAGATGTATTTTAAAAAAAACGAAATTCATATACCACAATGAATTGTAGCCAAAGTTAAAGAGTCTGAGGTGAAACAGATATAAGATTAATTAAACGTTAACATAAATATTGATAAAAAGGGATAAAAAGTAAAATAGACTCATTAAAATTAATGAACATAGCCGAAAGGCAATTCAACAACAAAAATTTAGCAAAACGTAGGTAATTCTAAGTCCATTTGATAGGGCGCCTTTCTTATTTGCAAAAAATAAACAAGATAATCTGTATCCAATTATTAAATATTTGTCCATGAGAACTAGCAGTAGCAAAACAACAACAAGAATCTAAATTCAAATATTAAATATCTGCCCATCAAAACTGGCATGTTGCAAAACAACAACAAGAAATCTAAATTCAAATATTAAATAGTTCACGTGGAGCATTATTTAAATATAGCTATAAATGGAAACGATCCCATTAAACATACTTATCGATTACAATCGATTAATTATAACTCAACTGGCGATAAAACCGTCAACAAGCAATGAAGCGACATCTAAAGAACAATAAAGTAATTTTCTTACAGTCAGATTTATTTCTAAAGTATTTTGAATCTTAGGAAAATAGGCCGAAAAGAAATTTTGAAAAATCTTACAATTAAAAAAATGAACTAAGATTTGCCGAGAGTGAATTTTGACCTTAAAATTTTAAGTTGAAGAAACCCGGGAGCTTATCCATCTCATTACGACTTAAGGCATATTGTAAATTTTGTTGGCTCAGGCCCCCAGTATATATATCATAAAGCACAGAAAAAGGGAGAGATGGGAAAATTAAGGGGAGTCCACATTCTAGATCACCAAGGAATACAAATTAGCGCATGCCGCCACAGCTTCGGGAAGGCCCCATGGCCGTTCGGGAACCTTATCGAAGGGATTAATTCACTGCGCATGTCAAATCAACTCAAGGTTTTTCGTTGCACTCCGCATTTTTTACCCTGCCGGTGTTCTATTTTCCCGGTACCGCGAAGGTGCGTCCGATGATTTGTGTCGTTCTTCCACGCAGCCCCAGTCAGCAAGCAAACGGGGTAAGCCTCCAACTATTTTGTTGTTTGGGTTTTCTTTCGTAAACCATCCAATGCTACACATACATAACATACAATACATACATACATACATACATACATACATACATACATACATACATACATACATACATACATACATACATACATAATCACGCCATTCCTTCATGGGTAGGCAAGAAAGGTTAATATACTGAAAAAAAAATTCGTAACTTAATATCCTCACTAACTCTCTCCACACTTCTCTATCTTGCGTACTATCCTTCGCTTCAACAACATCCATACACCAAGACATACATACTCTTTATTCTCAAAACTTTTAATGTTTCTTTTATCACCATATTCATCTACAACATTTAGCCACGTCTTACATGACCTACAACTTCCTTTTGATCCATACTCTTTACCTTTATATAGTTGTTTCGTCACTCGATCCATACTCATCCTCTCAATATGTACAAACCACCTTAAGGATCCCTTCATATTGACCTAATGGATTTCCCTTCAAACTACACTCCTTCAGCAGCCATTTATTACTGACTATCCATATGAGTTTTCCCACATGCATTTCTTAGATATCTTTTTCCAACGGCATTCACCATGCTTTGTGTTTCTCCCGACAAACCCACCCTCCCCACTTATCTTACCAAAATACTAGTATACCGTAAGGCCTTCCGAAACGGTCCTTTAATTTAAAATTATGATATATTGAATAGCCTACAACAACTTATTTAAATAAACAGATCACGAGCGTTGAACTTAATTATACTGTTCAAATATTTTACTAACACTTCTGTTTAATTTAACTATCACACAAGCATTGATTTATTTCATATAATTCATACAAATTAGAGATATATGTCAAAATACCACATTGCCTTGAATGTGTTTAAGAAAGAAAAAAATTCCTGAACGTTCTCTCTCTCTTATATACAATGATGTGCAGACGACAGTAAGCAAATTTCTCTCTCAAATGTCTATCTATTAATATTTATATATAAATATCAATGTTTTTTCATCGTTACCGTTAAGAGAGTATTTCTCAATATGTTGAAAAACTTTTCTATTTAAGCATGGTAGTTGGTCATCCTGTTCAATGTTTAATGTACACGGTCCTAACTCATTGAGTGTATCTAAACTTTAACGTTGGCGGTATTTGAAAAGTTGTGTTTTTTTTTGACGTAAATAGTTAGTTCACCTAGTTTGTGTTTTCCATTAATTTGCCAGAATAATAGTAATGGGTGTTACTGTGTAAGTATTAGTTAAATATATGTTAGAGGAAACAATTATTATAAACTATTGCTGTTCTGTAATAGTCATCTGGTCTTGGCTACCAGCTTACACAAAAATATAGAAGTTTTTTACTTTAAATTGATATATCTCACAGTTAGAAAAAGTTTCTAGATCTACGTTCACATATTCATAACGGTCAAATCATGGAGCTCTAGCGTCATGTTTAATAGATATTGTAAATACTTATAAGATAACACTAATAATAGAGTAAAACGTTATAACTTTATTTAGCTAATAAATACTTATAAAATATCACTTTGTATTTAGTGAAAGGATTATCTTTGTTGACCACAAAAATATATGTTTGTAATTTTCTTAAATCACTTTTTTTTCAAACAAATATAACTATTTTATCAAAGATATTTCCTATTGATAAATGACGACACAATCGTTTAAAAAACTTACCTTAAGTCACAGCCATATTCTACAACAATGGCAGGAAAAAGCTTTAGTGTGTAAGTTTCTGTAAATGTCCATCCATTTAAACCTCTCATTAGGTTACAAAAAATTTAGAACGTAAAACCCGCAACCTCCTACAGAAGCTTTTCAGTTGGGACCAATAGTCTTTGATGTGGTTAGTATACGTTTCTGTAGTAGGATCCACAAAGCTCTTTTGGTCATTGACCGTATGGTGAATATATTCTGGTTATAACGCTTCCAATATCTTGAGTGCTAAATACTCTTTCCAAAGGTCAGTACAAATAACTGTGCCAATGTTCAGGAACATGTCTGCCCTATTACTTTTCCTTTTTGCAATCAAAGACTCATCGATTGTACAAACCTCCCCTGGCTATCAAACATAAAATATTCCTCCGCCTGTAGCAACTTCATCAACACAAGCTGTTAACAAATCAATAAAATTGAACAATTGAACCTCTATATGTATTATATAATCAATTTAACTACAACTTGATACTTGGAAACACCAAAAACCACAATATTATAATTATTAATAACTAATGAAACTGATAAATGCACTCTATCATAAATTTTCCATATGCACTAATGTCTCATCTCATGAACACTTTAACTTGTATCCTTTGAATAATTATGGTTTTTGCAAACATGCAATAGTTTGCTATAATGACCACATGGGGTGACCTGGTGGTCTAGGGGTAAGGTGTCAGACTTCTATGCTGGCGGCCGGGGTTCAATCCTCGGTCCCGGCACAGATTTATCTGATTTCCAAACCCTTCCTTCACCTCTGACAAGACATCTTGTGAATGTGAGGAATGCCAGGTCTCCACCGTGGTTCGGATTCCACGTTAAACTGTAGGTCCTTCATTTCATCTTACAATCACCTTACCATTACACATTAGCGTAAGTGCGTACAAACAGAACGGGTAGTAAGACGCTAATAATAATAATAATAATAATAATAATAATAATAATAATAATAATAATAATAATAATAATAATAATAATAATAAATATAATGACCACATTTAATCTTTTTTCTGAGCGGACCCAACTCTTGCAAAGTTGCACAATTTCATTTTGGTCTTGCTTATATAAATCTTGAACATTGACTAATGACTTAACACAAAGCAAACTTAAACAGCTTTCCATCACAACAAACTGAGCCAATTTAAACATCTATGCCCAGATGCAAAAGAGAAATGACAATATGTACCAACATACAGACCCAAATTAATATTTAAAACAATTATTAGGGTACTAACTTAACCTAACTTTCAAACCTTCAATAATTTATATAGGCCTAGCCTAGTTATTACAGTAACCACCCACTCGAGCTTAACCTAACCTTTCATGCATTAGTAAATTTAAAATATTTAAACTAACCTTTCACACATTAATAAATTTATAATTTACAGTAAATTTATCAAATAAATAATTTAATTTCAATACGTCAAATTGACATTTTCCGCCGGAAACTATCATGAGTCAGCATTATAATGCAAACTATGTAAGTCAACAAAACCTTAGTCATTATTTACATTTACATGTTTCATTTATTGTTGTAGCAAGTTTTGCTTTAATTATATATTAGGAGAAAAGGCGTATACTTGAACCATCTTTTACATCTAATTTAGCCTAATTCATTGTTCTGTATACATTTTTAAAATAAAAACACTACTCTATAATTTTTGTAAATAAATGTTGGTTCACTTAAAATGATTCATTTTGTTTTTCATTGTATACTGCTTTGTCGTCATTATCTGGCCACTTAAATTTTGATCCTTATGTACAGCGAGAGAACTGAACTAACCAACCATCTTAGAGTTTTTCCTGAACTTAGCCAACAACGTGACAGACTGTTTCCCTTGATAAACTATATGGCATTCATGAGAGCTCTTTACCTGGATGACAGCTCAAAAAGTTACTAGAAAATAGTCCCTAAAATATCCCTACACCAACAGCTGATATCTGTCACTGTCACTTGGAACAGCTGTAATGAAAACATATGGTAATATAGAGTATGAATGTGATAGTTAACCACAGTAATTTATAATAGGCTAATATTATGCCTCAAATAAATTTTGAAATGGAAATTTTTAGTCACTAAGCTGAAAGAAAACACTAGAAACTGATTATTGTGTATTAATATATATATATTGTATATATATATATATATATATATATATATATATATATATATATATATATATATATTAATATATATGTTATAATCTGAAAGAAAAACATTTTAAACTGATTTGTATAATCTAAAAGAAAAAAAATTTAAACTGATTTGTATAATCTGAAAGAAAAACATTTTAAACTGATTTGTATAATCTGAAAGAAAAACACTTTTAACTTATTAGTATAGCTGAAAGACAAACACTTTAAATTGGTTTGTATAATCTGAAAGAAAAACACTTTAAACTGATTTGTATAATCTGAAAGAAAAACACTTTTAACTTATTAGTATAGCTGAAAGACAAACACTTTAAATTGATTTGTATAATCTGAAAGAAAAACACTTTAAACTGGTTTGTATAGTCTGAAAGAAAAACACTTTTAACTTATTCGTATAGCTGAAAGAAATACACTTTAAACTTATTAGTATTCCAGGATCCCTTTGACAGAGATTCTCTTTCAGCTAACTGTTGCCAAATCTCCTCGCCTACAATTATATTTGAAGGGGGTGTGCTGATATAAGGAGCTACTGGCAACCTCGACTAACTGCTGATCGGCTGTTGCCCGACTCAGAATATCCACCTTGACAGAAACGCCAAGCTAGGTCATCTGAGAAAGGGCTGATTTTCTGTTTGAGTACCGAGTCACTTTTGTAACTCTTAAACTCGTGAATGAAATTTAATACCTGAAAAAAAGAATTACAGGTGTATTAGTAAATAGTACTATGAGGTTTTGGAATGTTATTTATTATGTAATATGTAGCTTGTAAAACATGTTTAATTAAACTTATTTTAAAGGTGCTTTAACACTGTAGGTTATCAGCACCTTGTACCTTAATCTGGCAATAGAGGTACTGCCAGCACTTCTTCTTCTTCATCATCACTGTCACTTTCATTGTTGTCTAGTTGTATTATAAAAGGTTGGGTTTCACTCGCATCCATCTTCATTTCTCTTGCCCAGTCATCATTGATAATCTTCTCAGTGTGGTCGACATTTTTTACTCCAACTGAAATGGAACATATTTTTAACAATATATCTGTATTATAATTACATACAAATGACAGTGAAGATACAACCAATTCTTTGTGGTTTTTATTGTTATAATTTCATTAGTTTGCAAATATAGCTTTAGTACCTTTCAGGCGTGACTCTGGCAAGGGCTTCTTGCCAAAGGGCTCGGACAGCTGCATCATCAAACTTGTTGTTTCTTCCGGTATGTTTCTTGTAGTACCCCTTGCAGTTTGCCCACACCAGCTCTATTGGATTATATTGGCAATGGTACGGAGGCAACCGCAAAACCTGGTGTCCGCACTCACGTACCATTTCATCGATCTTGAACCTGCAGCAACCAAAAACATATACAAATTACTAACATTATTTAAATTATTATTATAATTAATGTACAATGGTAGGGTGATTGTGAGATGAGATGAAGGACCTACAGTTTAACGTGGAATCCGAACCACGGTAGAGGCCTGGCAATCCACACATTCACAAGCTATGAGATTATTTAAAAACTGATAATATTTTATTAAGTAAATCTCATGGTTAAAGATATATACAAAATACAATGCAATCATTAAAAAATATGCGCTCAAAAAAAAAAGTTATCCTAAAATTGAATTAAATATTTAATAAACCAAACTAAATTATATATAAAAATTATATATTGTATTCTAGCCTAGTATTTTCAGTTTTCCTAAACATTTTCATTAAATTGATATTTTCAATAGGCTAAACTGATGTTAAAATTATTTTCCTATCAACTGAAGATTTATAAGATTAAAAACTATTTTTAAGGGGAATGGGGTGGTATGAAAGTAGCTTAACTTTACTGCTTATGATATGTAGTTTATTTATGACACTAAAAGAATGTTCTTGATTTTTCTCATAATTTGTAAAACATGATTAGTTTTTTTTATTCGTCATTTGGTGAATTGTCATGTTTTGCGAGAATCACCCTTGTATGAAAACATATTTACTAGCATCTTATTAATGATTTTGTTCAAGGGTGGTAACATGAACATTAACTCTAATTGAAACACCTGATTATTGCTATCAATATATATAGTGAAAGCAGCCTAAGACTTATAAAATACTTAGGACTACATTTTTTCTGGTTTGTGGGCTAAAGCTTTGCTCATCAGCTCCATTTTCATCGCTGAGGGGTCGAACTTGATGTTGTGCTTCGTCAGCCATGCAGTGTATTCTTCTTTCCTCCAACTCTTTGTGGGCAGTTTCTCCACCTGTAACAGTATAGTTAAGGCAATAATAAATAAGTGATGTCTTTAATAAATGAATTTGTGGGTGGAGAGGGGGGGGGTATTAAAACTGCATCTTTAATTGAAGATAAGTGACAACATGTAAAAATATATGTATAAATATTTAATACTGTGTATTAAAAATAATCCTTGATAGCTCAGTGGTTAGAGCTTTGGCGTAGTAAGGCAAAGGTCCTGGGTTTGATTCCCGTGTCCAAGTGTCATTTTTCAATTTTCAGAATAAGTTTATAGTGTTAGGACACACCTGAACGGAATGATATGGAGCATTATCCATCACAATGACTGAAGGTTCTTCAAGGGAGGGAAGCAGTTGGCCTCTCATCCACGTCTCGAAGTTGTCGCCGTTCATCTCCCCGTGGTAGTCTCCAGTTGACCTCCCCGAAACCCTCCCTGCTGCCAGCATGTAGAACGATGAACCTCATCCCATCACCCGGTGAACGTCTCCTGCAGGTCTTCTTCGGGACTATGTCTATAATTTATATAGATATCAAACTATCCATATTTGACAATGTATTTATATCAAACATAAAATGAAGGTGTATTTTATGTAAATATTGTATATTTTTTAAAGTAAAGTTTACAAATGGCTTGCTAAATAACAATATATTGTGTTTATTTCTATGCTGGTAATGGTGTTATTCATCATTAAAATTAAATGTCCTTCCAGTAAAATGATAAACAATCTTACAAATTTACAATCAAACTCAATAAAAGTTTAATGATGGCCAAATGGTGGCATTTAGCAAAAATAGAACCTTTGTCAGGTTGGAAACGTTGTTTGATGAAAGATGTTATTTAAACTTACTCATTTATTAGTTTTTTGTGCAAGCAACAATCTTTTAACCAGGTCTGTGCTTATATTAGATTTCATTAATGCTATACTAGCAATATATTTATTAAAAAAACACTCACCCTTGGAAAAAATCCATGTTTCATCAAGGAATACGAAATTATTGTTTTCTGCCGCAAGCTTCCTGTATTCCCTCAAAAATGCTATTCTCTTGGCCGCTACGTTGACATCTTCCATCAGCACTCTTCTTCCGCTCGTCTTCTGCCAATAGAATCCAATTTCATGTAGAAGCTTGTAGAGCGTTGTTCTTCCTCCTTCGAATATACTTGCAGTGCCTGATCCTGGATTCGCACGAAGAACGTCCAAAAGTGTATCCAATGTCACATGTTCATCTGCAAACAAGCACCAATAAATTACAAGCATAATTTTATGGATTTGCACTTGGGCAAAAACATAGAATACATAATTTATTTTTATAAGTGTATGATCAAAACAACATCAACCCTTCCTTCAATGGGGAGCAAGTTATTGTGAGCAAAAAACACAGACCACTTACTTTTTTTTTATATACCCTGAGCCAAAAATTTGACATATTTCATGTGACTTTATTACAACCAAATTACAGGTTGTATTTATCACAACAAGAACAACGGTGAGGATTTTATTGTTGTTGATTTGGCACTGTTTAAGGTTTTGAGGTCTTTAGGCCTATAAAACGTGTTTTTTTTTTAAATACATTAATTAAGGGTAGCAAATTTTATTTTGTGATGTAATGTCGAGTCTTCTTATATGATTTAAAAATCAATTGGCTGTACTATGATTATAATAGTGTTTATGTATAGGCTTAGAATGATTTGTTTGGTGCTGTGCACTTTTTGTGTGATCATGTTAAAAAAAATATAACCTATAGATAAATTAAACATACTTCTATCATACATCCCGTATATTGCTCTACGAATCACACCTCGGTCGAAGTCGTCGATTGCTTCAACCGAAACTCTTGGAATAGGTTTCAGTTTTCTCTTCTTTTGGGGAGTCGCCACTTCCTCTGGATTGTTCTTCCAATATCTACAACAAAATTATGTACAGTGGACTGTGTTACGGTAGTTATAGAAATACTTCTAGATAAACTAACATAACATGTGGAAGTAAATTAATTTCAAAGCTACCAAATTTACATTATTGGGGTTTCACGATGTCAACAATAATACAAATTTTTTAAATAAGTTTCACCTAAAAATTTAAATAAAAATTATATGCCCCAACACTCAAAATAAACCATTTAAAAACCAGTTTTCAAGAATATATTCAAACCTAACCTAATCAAACAATTCCAAACGAGCTATGCTACACTTTTATTATTATCTGGGTTTTAATATAGGCCTACAGCCATGAAAATTCACTTCAAACACATGTTCCATGAAAAGATCATTTCAACCGATCTCTTCAACAAATTAGACTAGGGGTGGTTTTTCCTAAATGTTTTTCCACTTTCCCTCTACACAAATGTGGGTTCACTTCATCTATATTTAACCTTCCCAATTCCTAACCCATGAGAGTGATTAGTACTTAAGCGTATAACCAGAATGGGTAGTAAGATGCGGTGCTAAGTATTATTATTATTATTAATATTAGTTAGGTAAGAAATTGAAATATATTGTTGACTGCAAAAAAAAATGTATTTTTAAAAAGTTTTTTGCTACCAGAATCCTAACATATTTATGTAGGTAACTAATGGTAGGGCCTAAGTATTAAGTGGATTCATCAGTATTTGAATGTAACCATAATTTTATTTTTTTATTGTAAATTGACCTAGTCATAACAGTTATGGTGTTTGATTCTGCGCTAGGCTACAGCAGTTTCCCATGATGGAAAACAGAACTGGTCCGCAGACCATCGAGTTTCTCACCAAGCGTGTGGTAGCCCTGGGAGCAGTGCAGCAGGGACAGTTCTTGGTGGATTGCGAAACATTCACATCTGTAGCTAACCTTGGTAAGTTTGTTATTTTCATTAACTTATTAATATGCTGGGCTATGGAACATTTAAATATAAACACAACACATTATATTGCCTCATGGGTTAGTATTCATTCACCGTTATGCAAGGCAAATATACATAACCGAGTAAATTAAATGTGACACAAATTATGTCTCATTGTATTATAATATTATTGGTTTTTTAAAATGTTAGTCTACATTATTTTACTATCAAGTGTGTTTTACCCAAGTGTATATAGATTCAACAACATAACTAGGACAATTATTGGACCAATAATACTCCTGGAGGAAGCAAATTTCCTAAAATGTTTATGTAAGCCTACATTTTTATTCTGATATCAAAAAAACATAACTTATACATTGTTTTATACTTTAATTGCTAATTTTGAAAGTTTTTAAAATCTCTGAAATTTTATTTTATGTGCATAAGTTACTTATTTTTGGTCTCTCTTGTTTGATGACTTTGATCCATTGATGCTTATTTCAAATGCAAACTAATATTTTGACTTTTTTTAGTGTTTGGAGACATTGACTATGTTTATTTTGTGGTCGGTTCTGATTAGATTGTTTGTTGAAATTGGCTATGTTTGTTGTTGGCTGTAATATCATGTTTAGTGATTATGTAATTAATGTGATTTTCAGACATACCTGTTAAGCCCGGGAAAGTAAACGTTTAAATTTGGTATTCTATGTATTTCTTATGTTAAAATAATATATCTAATTATTTTATACTGAAGGACTTTCTTAGTTGGCAGTTTACTACTAATAACCAACTACGGTAGAGCATCTATAATCTAAACTAATTTGGACTAGGTATCAACCGATAGCCTGATTTTGGTTGGAAGAACAGTTAAGAAAATTCCAATAGATTTTTTGCAGTTAACATCATATTGTTTTCGTATATTATTTGTGTTATTTTATAGTATTGTTAATATCTATTAAAAGTGACAGCTGCAGATAATATGACTTGATGTATGAATATATTATGCAGGACACCCACTGAGATGGTGAGTGTGTGGTGTTGGTATAGCACGCATGTGGCTATGACTTTCAAGTGGTGTCGATATGGCCTCAAGTCAATTGATGTGACATTTTTGCCATCAACAAACCACACGTGCTTACGGACATAAAAGTATTATACATTCTGAATTGTCTTTAAATTTAAATTAAATTTGATTTTTCTTACCTCCTACTCTAATATATTTTGAAATCTTGTTCCATGCTCGTTCCTGTATTTGATTTCGATGGTAATCATCGTTATTGATGTCATAAAGGCAGGATAAACTCTTCACCAGTTACACAAACTTAGTATAAAATTCTGGATAGTCCCTCATTGAAAAAACTTACAAACAAAATTCAGAACAAAATAAATGATGGTCCAGTAACCAACTCCAATACAGTGCCGAGTGACGGGCGTGTGGCGATCATAATACAGCTGCCACACGAGTTTAAACATGTTGGAGTCTAGTGGCGGGTACATGGCGCCACAACATACGCCGCACTACTTCCACGCCTCTCCAGTGTGCGCTATCCCATTAATTTACATGTGCTCACCTCACACCAGATGCTTTACAGACACTATGCCTCCACCACACCACACGCTCGCCATCTCAGTGGGCCCTGCCTTAAATGGTTTTAGTAACTTTAGAAACAGATGACTGTTCTTCCTACCAAGATCATAAGTTATAGTTTGAATTTTTAATTTATTCTTATTACCAAACAATAAACAACATTTTAAATGATATAAAGGCTATAAAGGCAAAAAATAATGATTTATTAAAAGAAAATGACTAAAATAAATTTAAATCAACAAATACCTAGGTAGGCTACTGTATTGTTTAGAAAATTGATGCTCTTTTGTTTTATTTGGTAGGGTTTGATTATAGTATCTCAGGACAGTAATCATTCTTGATTTTTGTTATAAAAAATGTGTGTATATATATATAATATATATATCTATATATATATCCTCATATATTTTGTTTTAATCATTTTGATACTATTGAATATGAAGTGCCCTTGGCTCCTAATTAATGATACCTTATTATCAACAGCTCATTATTAATCTAACAACTTTATTATTCGTTAGATGTGAACATATATTTGCTACATAACCCTCATTGGGTATGTTTTCAGATTTTTTTAAAGGTTAGTATGAAATGTGTCTTCTCAACTTAACCAAATAATATAGTATAAAGTTAAGAAAGAGTTCTAATGTATTTTGATGTCCAAACAATTTTTATTGAAAACTAATTAATTCGTTGCACTTTGTTTATGAGACAGGTGGGAGATAGGAAAGTAAATTCTACAAACCTGTTACCATACTGTAATCGCCGAACTAAACAATGTTGGCCAGCATATATATATAATAAACTGTTGCCCTTTAAGCTACAACTTGTTGGTGCATTCACACAATCTGTTTTGACACTGAGAAACTCTAAAAGTAGACCTACTTCGGTGGCTGCATGGTCAAATGCACTACTCTCGTGTTGGACTAGACTGCCGAAGAAGGGGAGGTCGGCCTTCGATCATGGTCGGGTGCACTGAGGGTGGTTTTTCCTAAATGGTTTTAAACTCTCCTTACATGCAAATGTTGGTGCACTTCCTTTAAATTAATCCTTATCTCAAACCCATTGGCGTAATTAGTACATAAGCATATATGCCCAAACAGGTAGTAAGATGTGGTGCTTAAAAAAAATCTAAAAGTATAATGTCTCAACATAAATGCGTATTAAATAAAGTTATGAATTATTTTTGTTGCAAAACAATTGGTGTTCTCTGAATTAATATACTTAAATGGATTAGTGAAGTTCAATGAGGTTTTACTGAAAAATCATTAGAATATAATTGATTGTTAGAGCAGAGTGATGTACCTTGGACCAACTTAATAACTCCGTCGTCTATTGTAGTAACCATGTACAAAATCAATGTATTTAGAATTATGACAACTAAATGCATGTTGTGTTGAGCTCGACTGCCGAGGACGGGGAGATCGAGGTTCGAATCTCGGTCGGGTGAACTGGGGGCGGTTTTTCCTAAATGGTTTTCCACCCCCCTCCACGCAATTGCGGGTTCACTTCCTCTAATTTGACCTTCCCAATTCCTAATCCATTAGCGTAATTAGTAATTAAAATGTATAACCCGAACAGGTAGTAAGACGTGGTGCTATTATTATTATTATTATTATTATTATTAACTAAAGGCAAGCCATTGGGTTAGTAGTTAGATTAGGAAGTGTGATTTATGAACTAATTAAAAAAAAGTTTACTGATCACCTCTATGGTCTAGAGGTCAGAGCTCCTGGCTATAAATCCATAAGTCCCGAGTTTGATCCCTAACTCTTACAAGATTTTTCTGTGAATCCTTGAGTCTGGAACATGTTCAAACTCAGCCTTGTGAGGACAAATGAGGAGCTACTTGAATACATAAGAAGCACCTCTGGTCTAGAAAACTGAGAGTAATGGCCAGAAGGCTCATTGTAATGACCATATGACACCCTCTATCCACAAATGTTGGTACTATCATTGCTAACGGCAGTGTCCGCTTGGTTGGTCTAGCTCGTTTAGAGCCAGCTTAAAGTAATTTTGGTAGTATTTTGGTTTTGCAATGTTTAAACATCATCTGGAGACTAAACACTACTATAACATTTTAAAAAACATTCTAAAAATGTTAAAAGTAAGGCGTGGTTATAATTAAAAGTTAAGACCTAGATAGATTGCTCTAGAAATATATATATATATATATATATATTATACACAAAAATTAAATTTATAGATTAAACAGTTGCTAAATTGGTATATGATTAAGTGAGATTACAAGTCAAAATGTATAGTTAGAATTTACTTCTGCAGGGTTCCTACGCTCTGGAAAGTCAGGGAAAGTCAGGGAAAAAAATAATAGTCAGGGAAAGTCAGGGAAGCTTTAAAAAGGTCAGGGAAAGTCAGGGAAATGACAATTCATGTCTTCATGTCACACTTAGAAAAAACAAAGAAAATATTTTTTCTATTTACTGCGTCATAAGCCACTGCCCCAATGAAGAAAGCTGAGGGGCACTTACCATGCTCAAACTTGCCCTAACACAAGTTTTGGTAGCATTTTATTTCAGAATGTGAACGCAGAGGTCTCCTAGCCTGCACATGACAATTCTTTTAACTTTAGTGATCACTTGTTTTTGTTCTTGTTCAAGGTTTGTCATCGTTATAGTTTGATACAGTGCACCAGGACTGATTAGACTACACCAGCAATGTCTAACAAAAAAACCGTTTTTAACCAGCTCTGGCTAAGCCCAGACCATTTTCCTGAATTCTCATACTGGATAAGTGGTGTTGAAAGTAATAGGCTGCAGGCATTTTGTAAAGTGTGCAAAAAAATTATAAACTTAAGTAATATGGGAAAGCAAGCATTAGCTTCCCATGCAAAAGGACCAACTCATATCAAAACTCTTGAAACTTTGACAAATCAACGCTCTCTGTTGACTTTTTTTTCAAAAAAGTCAAGTGATTCAGGTTCATCGAGCTCCCCAGTTTCAAGAGAATCTCTGGCACACAAAGACATTCTACCTAGTGATGATTCTGCTGGTTGCTCGAAGAGTTTTTTCTGTTTCATCGAAAATCGTAACGTCGCAGAAGGAAGCTGTTGCTAAAAGTGAAATTAGTGTAGTGCCTCAAAGAAACCATAACACTTTTGTTATAAAAGATGATATAACTAAGGCGGAAGTCATTTGGGCTATGCAAGTTGTTGACAAAAAAAGTCTTTCAATTCGTGCAATAATTTAAGTACAATTTTTCAATTGATGTTTCCCGAGTGTTCCATTGCCAATGCCTTTACCCTTGGTGGAGACAAGGCTGCATACTTCATTGTGCATGGCTTGGCTCCATTCTTTCATAATAATTTACTGGACCGCCTAAAATCATGTAACAACTTTGTAATTTGTTTTGATGAGGCATTGAATAAAGTTATTCAAAGAGGACAGATGGACATTGTAATTAGATTCTGGGACAAGGAAAATCATAAAGTCATCAGTCGTTACTTAAACAGTGTGTTTTTCGATAGGAGCACTGCTGAAGAATTACTGAAGCATTTTCTGGATGGTATTTCTCCTCTTCCACTCTCTAAGTTGATACAAGTGTCAATGGATGGCCCAAATGTCAATTTAAAGTTTATAACACTTCTTCAGGAACACCTCAAATCTGTAACAGACAATGAAGTATGTAGTTTGCTAAATCTGGGAACATGTGGGCTTCATGTTGTTCATGGTTCCTTGAGAACAGGAGTAGAGTCTGTTGATTGGGATATAAGTAGCTTATTACGTCACATGTTCTACCTGTTCACTGACTCTCCAGCTCGTCGAGCATTGTTCACCCAGTTGACAGGGTGTACAACTTTTCCATTGAAGTTCTGTGGTGTGCGTTGGTTAGAGAATGCGAAGTGCTTTCAAAGGGCATTACAAATTTGGGACCATGTTATTAAGTTTTCTCAAAGAAGCAAAACTTCCTAAAACAAAACCTGTAGAGACACTGAAAAGAGCAGCCTGTGATCCATTCCTAAAGTGTAAACTAGCGTTCTGCAAGACAATTGCAGATGAATGTCAGCCTTTCCTGCAACGGTTCCAGACATCAAAACCAATGACTCCATATCTTTTTGAAGCTGTAGAGAAACTTCTAAGATACCTTATGAATCGTTGTGTGAAACCTGATCTTATGAAGTGCACGGGTCCAAAGTTACTGTCTATTGACACAAAAAAATCAGAAAATTTGATCCTTAGCAAAAATATTGATATAGGATTTGCAACAAAACGTTTGTTAGGAGAAACTGCGATCACAGTAACAGAAAGACAAAAATTAGAATTTTATACATGAGTGCCGCAGTATGTTAACCACCATGATTGCAAAACTACAAGAAAAAAGTCCCTTAAAACAGAAAGCTGTGAGAGGTTTGTCTTCATTGGATCCTTGTGTTATTCAACATTCACCTCAACTGGCCCAGAAGAGATTTTCTTTTCTTTTGGAGGAACTCAACCATGCCAACATCATAAATGATGTTCTGGCTGAAAATGCCAAGAAAGAATACTTGCATTTTTGCAACCTCAAAAAATCTGAGCTTCAAGAAATATTTCGTCCTTGTGATCAGTTTAGTGATGAAGTAGGACTTGACACTATTTATGGTAGCTTTCTAATAGGAGAAGCAAACTACAAACATCTTTGGGAAGTAATAAAGATTTGCCTTGTCTTGTCGCATGGGAATGCAACTGTTGAAGGTGGTTTTTCAGTCAATAAATCTTTACTGGTTGAAAACATGCATGAAAAGACAGTCATTGCACAGCGTCACATTCATGATGAGATACAAGAAGCAGGAGGGATTAAAAATATACACATTAGCAAAAAGATGTTGGATTACGTGAGAGGTGCTCGGAAACGCTATCATGAATACTTAGAGATGAAGAAGCAAGAAAAAAGTGAAAAAGACAAGAAGAAGGCAGAAAAGAGGAAATTAGATATACAAGTTAAAGATTTAGAAGGAGAAAGAAAAAAATTAATGATGGCAACTGAAGAGAAACGAGAAGCAATAGACGTGGAGTTGCAAGAACTGAAGAAGAAGCAAGCTTCACTTTATTAAATATAACATAGTTTCTTATTGTATGACTATAGTGATAATTTTAATAAAAATAAAATTGACTTGAGACATGAATAATATGAAAGCAGACAGAGTTCCTGTTGTAAGCTATTCAGTTCAGGAAATGTACAGTTTAGGTAAAATAAAACTGTAATGATACCAAACTCTTTAGTATGTTCTTAGTGGCCTGTTATTTAATACGTATTTCTGCACATGATACCAAAGGGAATCAAGTTTGTTACAAATTTTTGATAGGGATTATTTTTCCATCATTTTCCCTCAACTGATTGGCAAGATGTCTGCTTTCTTATTCTTCCATGAGAGGTGAGGCAAGGTCGGCTGTAAGGGGGAGGAGGCCGAAATAAATTTATTTAAATTAATATTTTCACGTGTATAGTACCGTAAAGTTATAATGGAAATTTTATGAGAAATTGGTCAGGGAACTTGGGAAAATAGTCAGGGAAAGTCAGGGAAAAGTCAGGGAGAATATTCTTACAAATACTGTAGGAACCCTGTTCTGGTGAAAAAACATATTGTCAGATATGAACCATTATTACAATTAGTAATGCATCATCAACTGTATCATACACGAGTTGATAATAAGTTTAAAATATATGTTGACACGTTGCAATGCTGTTACAAAACTTTAAGATATACAATATATTATGGTACAAAGCAATGTTTTAAGTTCAACTCTCTTGTAAAAAATAATAATAAAATTTTAAGGTTAACATCTGTCAAACACAATTAATGAAGAAATTAAGTGATGTGGAATAATCTAAGTCTTTTCTCTTTCACTATACCATTATTCCTTTATGATATCCAGCACTGGGATGATGCTGGATTACATTATTCTGACATGTTTCGGTATTATGGTACCATACTCATGGAACTGCAAACAAAATTAAAGAAGCATGAAGAAAATATCTTAGGACATAGGGTTTTAAAATAAATCTTGTGACTTACTGTTATACAGTTATGAGTTCTTAGAAAATTACTAAACTACCAAACTTACATGAGTCGTCGTAATAACACATCATGTTTTTCACGACGACTCACTTAAGTTTGGTTGTTCAATAATTTTCTCTTTACGAATTCATAACTGTATAACAGTAATTCACAAGATTTCTTTTATAGCCTTATGTCCTAAGTTATTTTGATGCTTCTTTAATTTGTTTGCAGTTCCATGAGTATGGTACCATAATACCGAAACATGTTGGAATAATGTTATCCAGCACCTTCCCAGTGCTGGATATCATAAAGGAGTAATGGGACAAGGAAAGAGATAAGACTTAAATTATTCCACGTCACTTAATTACTTATTATTTGTGTTTGGCAGATGTTAACCTTAAAATGTTATTCTTTTATTTTATGACAGGGTTTAACTTAAAATATTGCTTTGTACCATAATATATTGTATATCTTAAATTTTTGTAATAACATTTTAATGTGTCAACATATATTTTAAACTTATTATCAACTCATGTATGGTCTAGTTGATGATGCATTACAAATTGTATATAATTGTTCATATCTGACAATATGTTTTTTCACCAGAAGTAAATTCTACCTATACATTTTGACTTGTAATGTCACTTTTTCTAGAGCAAGCTATCTAAGTCTTAACTTTCAATAAACACAACTAGGCAAGTACTGTAACATGGGGGGCACGTGACCTGGGAGGGTCACAGGCCGTTCACACGTGAAAGTGTGAACCACGAGTTCTTTTAGAGATAATGGGGTAGGTTGCCGACCAAACACGAATAAAAATGCCCACGGAATATTCAAGGTTATGATTATTAAAATTACCACTTACATTCACACACTGATTAACTTTATATCTAAATTAATTATAACCAAACAAGTATATATCTAAATTAATTATATACAAACAAGTAATTAAGTAAAATAAAAAGAGCCTTAATCAAGTCTGTAACTTAATTAAACTAATAGAGCACAGAGATATAAGTAAATTAAGTAAATAAATTAACAACTCTAAAACACCTAATAACTATTCAAATATTTAAATACAGTCACAAACATTTTAATTAAAAACAATTAGTCCACATTAACAATGAATGTCTACATCACCCGTGTACTTAGTCCAACACTTGTCCCGCACACGATACACTGCGATGACCCGCGATACACAAACACCGGTCCACACACTGGACACGCAGGTCCACACACTGGACACGCTGGTCCACTCCCAGTCTCACTGATTGAGAGCCAAGAACTGAACCTCTCTCTCTCTACACGGCTATCGCTGAGCTTGTTTATATAGGGGTGGTGACAGCTAAGGGTCTGGAATCCTCCATTTCTAAAGTTAAGAGTCCAGAATAAAAAGAATCCCGACCCTTCCAGACGTGTCTCCGCACGCTCTTGGCCCCTCTAATCCCCCAGTCAAGTGAGAATGTCACTGCCTACCTGATAGACAAGGAGGGAGACAGAGAGAACAAGGAGAGCACGCTGGTCCCACTGTTAAACACTAATCTTGTTACAGTACTTTATTTTTCTACAACAAAGTGTGCTCAATTTTCAGACCAGTATATGTACCTCTGATTGGTTTCTCTAAATGGTTGCATATAAAATATTAAGGAACTCTAATGCACACTATTTTTTTAATCAAATGTGATTATATAGTAAAGTTTAAGTCATTCAATTTCTAGGCCTACTATTAAAACAATGTTCAGAAATAGAACTTTAACCTAATCTTAACCAACTCATAAAATATACATAGTATTTTCAGAACCATTCATAAGAAAACATATTCTCCTGTTGATAACAAAAAACTTGAGAAATAAATCCTTGATGTTATAACAAGAAAACTCTAAACTATTGTAGCTGATATAAGTCAAGGAATCACGAAAACTACATAACTTCACCAGATAAAAGAACACTTTGTCTGGAAACTTTCACTTTAGTTACAAATCTCAAATTAAGGGTAAAACAAATATTTACAGACATTGAAGACTTAAGTCTTGTAAATTAGTTAAAAATAGCTTCACGGTCACACTAGTCTATGGGATCACCAAAAGAGAAACAATAATTTTGGCCTTTCAGTTTATTAAATAAAATGAAAAATAACTGCCTGATAAAATTCACGGAGGATCAAAAAGCAGAAAAAAAGTGTATCTAAGAGTTTTTTTTCCCCCACTGTTATGAAACATTATCCTTAATAAAGCCAGACCCTGCCAGTTTCACCAAACAGAACATTTCTTTTTTTACAAATCTGAAATATTGTTTATCACGTGCTATTTTTGAACCAAGTAAAATATTCAACTTTGATGAAACTGGAAATTCAACTGTGCAAACAGCCATCACCTATGGTAATAGTTACCAGGAGTGAAACACTGGTTGGGAGTATGACATCAGGAGTGAGGGACTATGTCAATGTTGTGAGCGATTATGTACCTTCCCATGAATCTATTGGAGGCTGTAATGCTTCTTAATAGTCTAGTGAGGATTTATTTATTCAATACTTGAATAATTTTATCAACCATATGAAGCCTTCTAAGGAGGACATGGTTCTCTTAATACTAGACAATCATGACACACACATTCACATTCCAGCAATAAATAACGATACAATAAAGCCCACTTCGAAGCAGAAATGGTTCTAATGGAGAACATAGCTACTTTTAACTTTCAAATGTATATAGAATTCTAATCACGTTTACACTATCATATATAAAGTGCACAAATAAAAACTATTGAATTATAATTTGATGGTTTCATCATTCGATAATCAATAGCTAAAATCATTCGTTAGTGCTATTTGTACTGTAAATAAACTGAATTACTCGCATAAAATGGCTGTAAAAGCCAAATCATCATGTCGTAAAATTATGGAAGAACAAGACAGGTGCTGAGTAGTGAAAATGTATATAATTAAAAACCGCTGTATTAGTAAAATGCTGTAAAGTAGGGCCCTACTGGATTGTATTGTTAACACTTCCACCCCACACTTCATACAGGCTACAGCCCCTAGATTGAACAGTCTTTGGGCCCTACTGTACTGATTGCCTCATTTTAAAGGTAACCAGACACTTATTAAGCCCCCTTTTTTTCTACTTAGTCAAGACTGAAAAAGAACTAAGTCAAATATTAGTTAACAAAAAAAACAAAAGGCGGGGAATAATACCAAAACACGTGGTTTCCCACGAGGTTGTTCAAATCACAATCCATTTATCAAAAGGATTTATAATTTATTTTTTATTAAGAGAAAAACAAAATGTAAAAAGGATTATAAAAGAAAACATATTTAGTGAGGTTAAAACAATAAAGGAAACGTTTTACATTTACTACCTTACCGATTTGTTACAAACACCCACCACAAAAGATGTCTCCATCAGAAGCTCATAGAAACAAACATAAAATTAATAAAGATAAAGAAAATAGTCTTCAACTAAAATACTTAATTCTTAGCATTATTTTTATTTAACTATCGTGATATGTAAGATGTCGATTGATCAAAAATAATAGCATCAAAGAAAAATCCGGCCACATGGTTGATAAATTTGGCGTTACATTCCAATACAAAGGTTATCTAATAATAAACACTAGATCATGATAAAAATATAAAACTACACGAAAACTTTATTTCATAATGCTAAAATAAGAAATAAAAATAAAAAGGGAAAACGACTACATGTTAATTTGGAAAAGAATCTCAAAATATTTCAAAAAAACAAAGGA
>JBCFYV010003391.1:0-28513 GCA_039000515.1 Timema cristinae
CTTATTTTTTTGGTTTTAGACACTTAGGTGGGGGGGGACGCAGAGAAGATTGCTAAAAAAAGAAAACAACAACTTCTTATCCCGTTATTTCTGCGACCGAGGTCAGCCGAATTCTCCCGATTGAATTGTGTCGTTCAATTCGAACTAGTTCACATCGATAAGGTGAACTAGTTTCGCTTAGAGGATCCCTTCAATTTAAACCATTCGTTTCGCGAACAACACATCTCTATTGTGGTGACATAAGCATACAGAACAGTATTAGATGATGCTGTTTGGTACTGGGAGGTGTCATCCCGGTTGACATGGATACAGAAGGAATTTTAAGGGGGGAGCGGAATTGTATCCATTCGGAATGGTATCCATTCCGATAGTTTTGTAATAAACTGCTTTTGTGAAAATCCTGAATTGTATCCACTGGAATTATATCACCCAAAACCTGAATCGTACCCCCTCGGAATGGTATCCATTCCGATAGTTTTGTAATAAACTGCTTTTGTGAAAATCCTGAATTGTGTCCACTGGAAATTATATCCCCCAAAACCTGAATCGTACCCCCTCGGAATGTATCCATTCCGATAGTTTTGTAATAAACTGCTTTTGTGAAAATCCTGAATTGTATCCACTGGAATTATATCCCCAAAACCTGAATCGTACCCCCATCGGAATGGTATCCATTCCGATAGTTTGTAATAAACTGCTTTTGTGAAAATCCTGAATTGTATCCACTGGAATTATATCCCCCAAAACCTGAATCGTACCCCCTCGGAATGGTATCTATTCCGATATTTTTTGTAATAAACTGCTTTTGTGAAAATCCTGAATTGTATCCACTGGAATTATATCCCCCAAAACCGGAATCGTATCCCCTCGGAATGGTATCCATTCCGATAGTTTTGTAATAAACTGCTTTTGTGAAAATCCTGAATTGTATCCACAAATGGCCGACTTGAGTTTTAACAGAAGAACGTTTAACGTAAAAGCTTTGTCACAATTCTGGTAGAGGGCAGCAGGATGGATTCTTCTTAACTTACTACTTGTATACTAGAGTGCAGACAAATCCAATCAAATTATTTAAATAAGTTTAAGTAATTATTTGAAATTCGTAGACTCATATAAGGCTGCCAACATTACATAGAATATTAAAAAGCATAGCGTTATAAATATTTATGATTTCCAATTAAGAGGATATTCGTATCCTAAAATCAGCCAGTCCTGCTCGATTATACACTTTAGGCCAGGGAACAGAAGTTAAACGTATGGACATTAGACACCTTTTAGAAAATATAAACAAATTGTTTGCAGTCATCATTGATAAGATTTTACTCTATTTCACTGTTATTTATAGATATTGACTATCTTTGTATTAATATTATCACTGTTCACCATAGTTTTTATTTTGTTTCCTTGAAGATGATTCAAAAATTCATTTGTAATCAAATCGATATATGAGAATTTAAAATAACTTTGTCATTAGTGCTCTAATTCTCTTTTCAAGTGGCCTGTTTAAGTATTTTCTTAAAAACGAAGTATTCATTCTCTTTAAAGATTGCAGTGCATATTAGAAAATTAATTTGCAACCTTTTTAACATGTAAGATTTTTTTTCGGGTCAATATATTTTAGAGCATGTATTGACTTCTATAATTTTAAAGAGAGAAATCTTTTTATTTTATTTGGCAACAGACTTTAGCCACTATGTTAAAAAATAATTATTCAAAATCTAGCTTTAATTTATTCAAATCTAGTAAGAAATGAACGGTTTTGATGAATTCTGGCAAGAATTTTTATAAATGTAAATGGCAGCAATGCTTTACTCGCTCATTTATAATCAAAATAAAAAAGTTTCTACAAGACAACGTTTTCATATTTTCCTATAAAATTTAAGAGGTATGGAAGTATTCAATTTGTTTCAAATCCATGTAAGATTTTGCAGGCGATGTTCACCACAATTATTACAACCACCATAAAATTACTGTCTTTGCCACACTAGTGAAAATATACTTATGGCGTGATATTTATATGTGACTTTTAAAGCTAAGGAACAATGTTAATTTTCATAATTTGGGTGAAAAATGTGGTTTAAGAATTGGTTTTTTTAGTATATATATTGCGTTCACTAGATGCATCAGTGAATTTTTTTATAATACATTATGGTGATTATTTCGTATGAGTAAATTGTATTCATTTTTAAGCTATATAATTGCACCCCTCTGGTTAAAAAAAGGATAGCGTTAACGAGGAAACCAATGAGATAGAAAGAGACGTAGGTGTCTAATAGCGCATCTACTGCAATTTAAGAGCGAGACGACCTATCGCTATTTATTATTTGCTCCATAATTTATAAAGGTATTTTAGTAACCATTCATCACACAGAAATTTAATATAGCCTGACATATATTAATAATTCGCATAAAATAGTAAAGTATATCACAATGTCTTATCAAGTATTAAGAGAAAAAAGAAATACCCGAAGGTTTTCTCTTTCTCACGCAATGTAAAAACGACGAGAGCTCGAAAATTTCAGACACAGACATCCAAATCCAATTGATCATTGGCTGTTTTTGATCTGTGTTAGGCTAGGCTTAATGAAAGCTCAGGTTTTCATTCATAGCTTAAATAATAGTTTGACCATGGCTAATTGTCGAGAATTATCTACAACGACGATCAAGCCACATTTTAAAATCTCCTAGCCATAAAATATATTGATGAATGATAACATCCATCACTAACATTTTGATGAGTATGACAGGAAAATTACCCAATTCACTTGTATAATTCGAACACTTACGTGTGGTGAAATGCGAGTTTAGTTCAGTGGTTTCCAAATTAAGCCAGGTTTGAAATCAATGTTGTCTTTGAAACCATCGCGACCCCTTGATGGCCTACAAGTATTAATATCCTGGTTTTTAAATTTTAATTTTATAATATTCTTATTAATCAGGGCTATAAAAAATTTAGCACCACATCTTACTATGCGTTTGGGTTATAAACATGTGTACTAATTTCGCTAATGTGTTATGGACGAAAAAGGTTGAATTAAGATTAAGTTTACCCGGAGTTGCAAGGAGGGAGAGTGGAAAATTATTTAGGGAAAATCAATCCCAGAACCGCCAGTCAGAATATGAATCCTGACCTCATCAGTTAAACCAAACTAGCGTGCCGTTAATTCAGCTTGATCGATGAAATGGTTTAAGCTCTATGCACAGATACAAACACACAAACAGCGGCATCGCTAAAATATATATTTTTCTGTTTCAGGGGCCATGAAACGTCGATATTTATCAAAATTTCAAGGTTTTTTTTTACGATATCAATACTTTCTCTAACCGAGGGTGCGAGAAGAAAAAATTATTTCCACAAATCAAATCAAAAGTTTTTTAAAGATTTCTATAAAGGTCTTGACTGAAATGTCTACTACTTTTTCAATTCTTCACGTCTCAATAGCCTTATGAACTAACTTCGTGTTCACACTTTAGGGATAGTATGAGAAAGGTATAATTTAGAGAAAGTGTATCTACATTTGTATGTAGATAAAGTGGAAAATCATTTAGTCAAAATTATCTCGAAACATCCGCGAGTTTCGATCCCCGATATTAGTCATGGTGAATCAAGTTGTAGCTAGGATGATAAAAATATATACAACTAGCTACAACTTGATTCACCATGACTAATATCGGGGATCGAACTCGCCGGATATATATATATATATATATAATATATATATATATATATATCCGGCGAGTTTCGATCCCCGAATATTAGTCATGGTGAATAAAGTTGTAGCTAGTTGTATATAGTTTTATCATATATATATATATATATATATATGTATGTGTGTGTGTGTGTGTGTGTGACCAAATTAGCTTAGCTGGTACAAACTTTGTTAATATCTAGAAGTAAATGTTTTTAAAAATGTTTATAATTGATTATTCACACACTTATTAATATCAATAGCATAAAAAAAGCCATGAACCTATATTTACTATTATTATTTAGGGCTGTGAGAGGTTGCCATTTTTGATTCATTCCAGATAGAGAGCTCTATTATTTTTGAGTGAGTTTGGGAACGGGTAATTTAAATTCCTATTTTCAGGGAGATTTCAAGAGTATTTGTTATCCGAATCACCTCTCCCTCTCCTCCCCAACCCATTTTTGGCATTATTTACTTTCCATCTTTTTTGACGTTCGTGAAGTTGGCCCTCCCACTTTTAAAAATCGAGTTTTTACGATTACAATCGTTTGTTCTTCGTTTGTTCCGGATTGTTCCGTATTCGTTCTTGCACAAATGAACCGTGAACTTGTGACTCTTTGTTTACTCGTGAGGGCCCAACTTAACGGTAGCCCCCCCCCCCTCTCCCAATTTTTAGAAAATCAAAGTTTTTATGATACAATCGTTTGTTCTTCGTTTGTTCCGGATTGTTCCGCAAAAAATTTCGTTTGTTCCATTTTGATAAGCCCACAAATGAATGTTTACATGAAGGGGGGGGGGGTGACGGAACTTAACGGAAGTCCCCGCCACTTTCTAAAATTCAAGTATTTATGATCGCAATCGTTTGTTCTTTGTTTGTTTCGGATTGTTTCCCCAAGAAGTTTCGTGAAGTTTGGCCCCCACAATGTAAACATATCATTTGTAAGCCTATCAAAACGGAACAAACGAAAATGTTTGCGAACAAACGAAGAACAAACGAATGCAATCATAAAAAACTTGATTTTTAAAAGTGGGAGGGCCAACTTCACGAACGTCAAAAAAAGATGGAAAGATAAATAATTGCAAAAATGGGTTGGGGAGAGAGGAGAGAGGTGATTCGGATAACAAATACTCTTGAAATCTCCCTGAAAATAGAATTTAAAAATTTCCCGTTCCCAAACTCACTCAAAATAATAGAGCTCTCTATCTGGAACTGAATCAAAAATGGCAACCTCTCACAGCCCTAAATAATAATAGTAAATATAGGTTCATGGCTTTTTTTTATGCTATTGATATTCATAAGTGTGTGAATAATCAATTATAAACATTTTTAAAAACATTTACTTCTAGATATTAACAAAGGTTTGTACCAGCTAAGCTAATATGGTCACACACACACACACATATAATATATATATATATATATATGATAAAACTATATACAACTAGCTACAACTTGATTCACCATGACTAATATCGGGGATCGAAACTCGCCGGATGTTTCGAGATAATTTTGACTAAATGATTTTCCACTTTATCTACATACAAATGTAATACACTTTCTCTAAATTATACCTTTCTCATCTATCCCTAAAGTGTGAACACGAAGTTAGTTCATAAGGCTATTGAGACGTGAAGAAATTGAAAAAGTAGTAGACATTTCAGTCAAGACCTTTATAGAAATCTTTAAAAAACTTTTGATTTGATTTGTGGAAATAATTTTTCTTTCTCGCACCCCTCGGTTAGAGAAAGTATTGATATCGTAAAAAAAAACCTTGAAATTTTGATAAATATCGACGTTTCATGGCCCCCTGAAACAGAAAAATATATTTTAGCGATGCCGCCTGTCTGTGTGTTTGTATCTGTGCATAAGCCTAAACCATTTCATCGATCAAGCTGAATTAACGGCACGCTAGTTTGGTTTAACTGATGAGGTCAGGATTCATATTCTGACTGGCGGTTCTGGGATTGATTTCCCTAAATAATTTTCCACTCTCCCTCCTTGCAACTCCGGTAAACTTATCTTAATTCAACCTTTTTCGTCCATAACACATTAGCGAAATTAGTACACATGTTTATAACCCAAACGCATAGTAAGATGTGGTGCTAAATTTTTTATAGCCCTGATTAATAAGAATATTATAAAATTAAAATTTAAAAACCAGGATATTAATACTTGTAGGCCATCAAGGGGTCGCGATGGTTTCAAAGACCAACATGATTTCAAACCTGGCTTAATTTGGAAACCACTGAACTAAACTCGCATTTCACCCACACGTAAGTGTTCGAATTATACAAGTGAATTGGGTATTTTCCTAGTCATACTCATCAAAATGTTAGTGATGGATGTTATCATTTATCAATATATTTTATGGCTAGGAGATTTTAAAATGTGGCTTGATCGTCGTTGTAGATAATTCTCGACAATTAGCCATGGTCAAACTATTATTTAAGCTATGAATGAAAACCTGAGCTTTCATTAAGCCTAGCCTAACACAGATCAAAACAGCCAATGATCAATTGGATTTGGATGTCTGTGTCTGAAATTTTCGAGCTGTCGTCTGTTTTACATTGCATGAGAAAGAGAAAACCCTTCGGTATTTCTTTTTCTCTTAATACTTGATAAGACATTGTGATATACTTTACTATTTTATGCGAATTATTAATATATGTCAGGCTATATAAATTTCGTGTGATGAATGGTTACTAAAATACCTTTATAAATTTATGGAGCAAATAATAAATAGCGATAGGTCGTCTCGCTCTTAAATTGCAGTAGATGCGCTTATAGACACTACGTCTCTTTCTATCTCATTGGTTTCCTCGTTAACGCTATCCTTTTTTTAACCAGAGGAGGTGCAATTATATAGCTTAAAAATGAATACAATTACTCATACGAAATAATCACCCATAATGTATTATAAAAAAATTCACTGATGCATCTAGTGACGCAATATATATACTAAAAAAACCAATTCTTAAACCACATTTTTCACCCAAATTATGAAAATTAACATTGTTCCTTAGCTTTAAAAGTCACATATAAATATCACGCCATAAGTATATTTTTCACTAGTGTGGCAAAGACAGTAATTTTATGGTGGTTGTAATAATTGTGGTGAACATCGCCTGCAAAATCTTACATGGGATTTGAAACAAATTGAATAACTTCCATACCTCTTAAAATGTTTATAGGAAAATATGAAAACGTTGTCTTGTAGAAACTTTTTATTTGATTATAAATGAGCGAGTAAAGCATTGCTGCCATTTACATTTATAAAAATTCTTGCCAGAATTCATCAAAACCGTCTCATTTCTTACTAGATTTGAATAAATTAAAGCTAGATTTTGAATAATATTTTTTAACATAGTGGCTAAAGTCTGTTGCCAAATAAAATAAAAGATTTCTCTCTTTAAAATTATAGAAGTCAATACATGCTCTAAAATATATTGACCCGAAAAAAATCTTACATGTTAAAAAAGGTTGCAAATTAATTTTCTAATATGCACTGCAATCTTTAAAGAGAAATGAATACTTCGTTTTTAAGAAAATACTTAAACAGGCCACTTGAAAAGAGAATTAGAGCACTAATGACAAAGTTATTTTAAATTCTCATATATCGATTTGATTACAAATGAATTTTTGAATCATCTCAAGGAAACAAAATAAAAACTATGGTGAACAGTGATAATATTAATACAAAGATAGTCAATATCTATAAATAACAGTGAAATAGAGTAAAATCTATCAATGATGACTGCAAACAATTTGTTTATATTTTCTAAAAGGTGCTCCAATGTCCATACGTTTAACTTCTGTTCCCCTGGCCTAAAGTGTATAAATCGAGCAGGACTGGCTGATTTAGGATACGAATATCCTCTTAATTGGAAATCATAAATAATTTATAACGCTATGCTTTTTAATATTCTATGTAATGTTGGCAGCCTTATATGAGTCTACGAATTTCAAATAATTACTTAAACTTATTTAAATAATTTGATTGGATTTGTCTGCACTCTAGTATACAAGTAGTAAGTTAAGAAGAATCCATCCTGCTGCCCTCTACCAGAATTGTGACAAAGCTTTTACGTTAAACGTTCCTTCTGTTAAAACTCAAGTCGGCCATTTGTGGATACAATTCAGGATTTTCACAAAAGCAGTTTATTACAAACTATCGGAATGGATACCATTCCGAGGGGATACGATTCCGGTTTTGGGGATATAATTCCAGTGGATACAAATCAGGATTTTCACAAAAGCAGTTTATTACAAAACTATCGGAATAGATACCATCCGAGGGGGTACGATTCAGGTTTTGGGGGATATAATTCCAGTGGGATACAATTCAGGATTTTCACAAAAGCAGTTTATTACAAAACTATCGGAATGGATACCATTCCGAGGGGTACGATTCAGGTTTTGGGGGATATAATTCCAGTGGACACAATTCAGGATTTTCACAAAAGCAGTTTATTACAAAACTATCGGAATGGATACCATTCCGAGGGGGTACGATTCAGGTTTTGGGTGATATAATTCCAGTGGATACAATTCAGATTTTCACAAAAGCAGTTTATTACAAAACTATCGGAATGGATACCATTCGAATGGATACAATTCATCCCCTCATTTTAAGAAGATCTGATTAATTGACAGGTGCTAATGAGATGTTTTAGAACAATGCTAATATGATTCCTGAGTAACCTCAAAAGAAGGGAATCTATTGATTATTTCCCATCTGTTTTAACGAGAGTATAAAAATATAAAATGATTGACAGCCATTATGCTACTCTTTTTCTGAATGGCCATGGAAATTTTCCGGGATGCTATACGAGTTTAACCGGTGTGCAGAACTATATTGTGGACAGCATTGCAGAAACTTTTTACCACAACATGTACTAAAGTGAGAATTACGAAGACCCAAGATTGGCAATTGAGGAAAATACAAGATCGTGGTCTGGTGTGGAGAAGGGAAAGTGTTGTGGGCACAATTGAGATTTAAAAGTATTTGTGAAGACCGGTACAAGGATTAAGAAAAGAAGAAATACAGAAGGAGAAGACTCGGGATGGTGTGATACAGCAGATGGAGAAGCAGAGTACTAGAAAAAATAGACTACAGAATGAGAGATAAAGTGAGGAAGAGATTGGCTTGGAATGGTGAAAAATCTGATGAGTAAGAAGAAATTTAGAATCTTTAATTAGGGTGAAAACAAGAAGAATAAGAGGAAGAAAACTTAGTGGTTAGAAGTCCCTTATTAAAGATGAAGACAAGCAGGACTAGCAACTAAAAGCATTAGGCTTGATGCGCTAGGGGAATGGAGAGGGCCTGCGGTCTACGGGCCTAAAATATTTATTGGCGTGGAATGAGTGGATAGCCCTCTTGGCTATGTTCCAGGAAGGTCAACATATATAGACCCATGTTTTAAAAAACTGCTATAGATTCGGATCACTTGTCCATTAAACTGTCTTTTCTATGGGCGCAAGGCGTCAGCATCTGATATTGTGAAACCAAATCTTCCCTCCTTCTGCTATAGCTGGCTAGCATTGCTTTTTCTTCTTTTGAAGGCGCACTCCCTTACGCGCCCATAAGGTTGAAATGAAAGCTTGTGAAATGTGTATAGCGTGAACCAGCAATAATAATTGTTGTCAGTCATCCTGCGTGCTCCTGCATCTTGAGGATGTGTGTGGCTTGTGTGTTATAATAATATTATGTAGGGTTATTTTAGGATTATGTTTATTTGAGTTATATGTTTTAATATTTTTGTAACTAGGCTTAATATGAATAGTTCAATTCAGGCGCTTAAGACAACGAATATTGCAAGTTTAACTCTTGATCAAAAAGAGAATTGAATTCATTAGGTAGGCCATGTCCTGAATTTTGTATGGAACAAAGTGAAAACATACATACCTATATATTTATGTACATTACACAGCTGCAGAGTTTCTAAAACATATCCACGTCATTTGGCGGAAGTTTTTTTTTATCTTTACATGTTGTTTGTGATATTAATTTTTGAGTTTAACTAAATTAATATTTAGCAAAACATATTCCAAAATTTGTGTCTTCTTTTAAATATATTAGAAATAATTTATGAATTAAACAGGCTGCGGCCTCCAGCTTCTAAAGTGACGAGCTGCCACTGCCCTTATAGTTATAATAATATACAAGTGGCACCATTAAGCCAACTACCGAGTTGAAGGTGGCTGCGTTATCTGATAGCTCGTGATCTTTATAAAATCACACATTTGTAGCCGACAATTTCCACACGTCCATCATAGACTCTGCCTTAAAATATAAGTGAAGAATGACCCGGCACAAGTCGATTCCTGGATAGCTTAGTGGTTAGAGCATTGGCGTACTAAACCAATGGTCCTGGGTTCGATTCTCGTGTCCAGGTGTCATTTTACAATTTTCAGAATATGAATCTAGATGGAGTAATCCTCACTAAAAGCATAAAAAAATACTTTGGCTATTTGATTCCTAAAACAGTGTATCTGTATATTCTGTCTGTACCTGGTACCAACTACCTCATTTTTGTATGTCTGTACCTGGTACCACTACCTCAGTTTGTATGTCTGTACCTGGTACCACTACCTCAGTTTTGAAATGTCTGTACCTGGTACCACTACCTCAGTTTGTATGTCTGTACTGTACCACTACCTCAGTTTGACTGTCTGTACCTGTACCACTACCTCAGTTTGCCTGTCTGTACCTGGTACAAACTACCTCATTTTTGCCTGTCTTTACCTGGTACCACTACCTCAGTTTGCCTGTCTTTACCTGGTACCAAACTACCTCAGTTTGTATTCTTTACCTGGTACCACTACCTCAGTTTGTATGTCTGACCTGGTACACATACTCTTTTGCCTGTCTTTACCTGGTAAAAAACCTAAAATGGTTTAAATGAATTTTGTTCGGACTTGATATCTAGCATTTTATGGTGTTACTTCAAGCCGTTTATATTTTAAATCAAGCCTTTTACGCAAGCGTGTTTATTAATTAAATACTATTTTTGAAAAATTGTTCAAAACAATTTGGTTTAAAATGAATGTCTGGGGTGTGTTCGACATGATAAATAATTAATTTTTTGGAGTAATTTACAGGTCACTAATTTTTTAAAATTAGAGGTTTTTCAAAAAGTCTTGGATTTTGTTTAAGGAGCCTCCTCCCACCACCCCAATAAGTTATGGATCCCTATTGAGGGTCTATCTAATATGTAGGCCTATAAAAATATTTATAGAAGAAAAAGAGAAAAATAAGAGATAAAAATAGAAGATCGAATAAAGAATAAAGAAAATGAGAGGAATGTGTGCCATTTTCAGCTCCCCCAAGAACTTTTTATGATCCAAAGCAGCTCTCAATTTGAAACTTCACTTTGCAAAGCAAGATGTAGTGAAAATATCTTGGATAATATTTCTACCACTTACCCGTAGCCATTTTGTACTTTCCAATCTATCCTCTCTGTTTAGTGAATTGTTTTCTCTGCTTCCAAAATTGAAAAAGAGCATTAGAGATTTATCCAGGTAGTAGTCCAAGTCTGAAATCCCTTTTTGTTGCTTAGTGTGCCTGAAGCGCAAAGTGGAAATATTGTCTTTAGCTGCACCTTCTGTGAGGAATAAGCCCGTCACTACGGTATGTCAACTGTAAGATGTTTTAGGTGTCGTCAAATGGGACCTTTTCAAAATCACTGATCTTTGGGCAGTGGTCCTGGTTCATGTTGTTCAAGAAAGCCACCTCTTCTACCAATTCCCTATATTTGGTTGTGTATTGGTTCAAGTCCTTGTTTTTGCTCTGATGAACAATTGTTCCTGTGGTTAGTTTATAAAGTTAGATTTTTTCACCGAACTTTGTAAGAAGAGGAAGAATAAGATTAAATTTGAAAATGTGGTAAATCAGGAAGTTTGTTATTGGTGTTTGTCGTGCTTGCCACCAAGGCTAACATTAGAAAAGTTACTTAAGGAAATTATTTTATAATAAAATTGTAATGATGCAAACTAGTTTACTTATTTTAGTGTTTACAAATTATAGGGACTTAAGGGCAAGGCCTACACACTTACCATAAAACTGCAGGCCTCCAGTTCACAACTAAATATATTGTATAATTTTTGGGATACATCAATCCTTTCCTATCTACCTTTCAACGTTTAATTCAATATAGTGGGAATCCAGGCCTCCACCGTGGTTCGGATTCCACGTTAAACTGTAAGGTCCTTCCATTTCATCTCACAATCACCCTACCATTACACATTAGCGTAAGTGCGTATAACCCGAACGGGTAGTAAGACGCGGTGCTAAATAATAATAATAATAATTCAATATAGTCTTTGGCGCCATTTTTCATTGGTTTACAAATCATGTTATTTCAAGAAACTTCTTTATTCCGATACCATAGTGAAGGTACCAGAACAATCTGTTATTTAAGATGTTGACGAAGCTGGAGTTAAAATAGAAGTTGCAAAGTGTGCATCTTGTAGGTAATTATGAGAATAATAATTATTAATAAGTATTGGGAGAAAAGTCAAATTAAATAACACAATACCTTATGTTCTTATATGTACATGCAAGCCACAATCAAGTATAAAAATGAGTTCTGCTGCTTATTAGTTGAAGTCAGGAGTAAATAACTAAACGAGTTTTTTTTTATTTATATAAAAAAAGTCAGTAATATTGTTTCTTGTAAAGAGTTTGGTACTCAAAAGTCACTTGGTGTAGATGAGTAGCTACGATCTAAATTATTTTCAGGTGACAACTACTATTACTCAATGATTGACATACAAAATTGTATTCATATGAGGTTTAATATTTTGAGCATGAAGAAATTTCTAGCTTGCTAGCAATCACTACTTAAGTATACAAATTTTGTGGTTTATAAGAATGTTTCATATAAATTTTGTAAAATTTTATTCTAAATAAATTTAATCACAATTTGATCAGAACATAGGGAAATCTTGTTTCCCGCCAACTATAGGGGACTTTGTAATGTTGACATGTCTTTTATACTAAAATATAAGGTATTTATATATTACAATGTATAGAATTACTTAATACATTTTTAATTGTATGATAATGGAAATTGATAAAACTATAGAAAAAGGAAAAATAAACTACTAAGAGTAAATTTGATGAAGAAAGCCCACCTAGGAAAGAGGAAAGATGTGTTGCCGAAATTTTATTGTGTGTTAAAATGTGTGTGACTACTTCTACTATAGAAGACAGAAGAAAGGAAGAAGATGTCACCTTTGTGTATTGGATTCTTCCCACATCTTTCCTCTTTCCCTAGTGGGCTTTCTTCATCAAAATTTTACTCTTAGTAGTTTATTTTTACTTTTTCTTTAGTTCTATCAACTTCCTTTATTATAGAATTTTCTAGCCATTGGCCACCTCATTTTTAAACATTAATATATTTTAAAATTATTCTTTAAAACAAGATTCTAATATACAAAGTAATTTATTTATTCAACAATTTATATATTTAACAATATATTTTAACACTGTGAATTTAGGATACCTACTCAATTTTCTTTAATATTTCATGCAAACCGTTTTCAGCCAATTGTGATGATTTCCAATATCAAACAATAGCCTGAATAAGTTAATTTGTTTGATAGCTTTATTCAATAAATAACATGTAAGTAAAAAGTTGTATGTTTTAAAAATAGGTAGTATTTAATCATATTAAAAATATTATAGGAAAATAATTTCAAACTCATAAGTGTATAAAAATTAAATTATTCAGTACAATTCTTAACATTACAAACCCAAAATCACAAAACATTATGTACAAGTGAGAGATTTATTCACTTCATGGAATGCCAACTGGGCTATACACACTAAAAATAGGCCGTCTCTATATACTCACCAAATACATTATAGCATACAATACATTTTGAAACAAAGAAACCTCTATAAAATGTATATTATGTTAGGAACTGTCTTAGTTCCCAAATATTTTCTAACATTCATCACACACCTATCTCAACATTCAATATCAGTGTGGGACAAGGCACAGTTGGTATCAGGGGACTAAGGGAGTGGGAGGTATTTCGAGCCAAACCCAACAACCAGAGTTTCAACCATTAGTTTCCAATTCAACTGAATGTTAATTCATATTTTTTTCAATTATCTATAGTTTCTATTTTCGTTAGTCACTAAAGAAATAATGAGTAGACAATCATAAGTGAATACAAAGGTTTTTACCCATTTGGGAAAGAGGCCGATTATCATGTTTTCTAAGGTTTGAATTTTGTTTCGAGACTCCTAGGTAAAATGAACATTCAGATTTGGGAATAGTGGATATAATTTGTTTCTAATTCTAAGGTAATCAATTTGTTTACATACGGATTTGATAATTTTTTATAGAGAAAATTAATCGAACAGTACACATGGGCATAAGGAGAACTTAATTTTGGGTAGGGCGGGAGGTTCAAAATTGTAAGTTTATTACATGATGATAAGACTTACTACTAAGCCCTAAGAAATAAGAACGTTATTATAATATATAATAGCGGTGGAACTTTATTTATCTTGGGGGAGGGGGCGAGGGAGGTAAATATCAAAAAGTTTTTTAACTTCTTTATGCCCTCTTCTCCCCTAGTTAATTCCAGAAAATTGGACGCTTCTAGAAAGATTGTAGTGGTCCTCATTTGGAGAGTTTTTGAAATGTGTACTCTTCCAACAGAGATTTAGAATAGGGCTCCCATATAATTTTTTTAATGTGGATAATTTGAGTATTTTTATTCTTCTAAAAGCTACTTGGAATGGTTCTTGCCTGGATTTTTTATTTAATTAGATGGCTTTAAAACAGCGGTGGCCAAACCGGAACATGGGGTCCATTAGGCAAAGGCATTTGCAACATCTAAAGTCACTGTGGATAAATTTCTTTTAATAATAACAAACTATTACATTGGCAAACAAATAAATCACCTAATTAGGCCAAGTTAGTAATTCCTTTTACTGAGCAATAAAAGTCCCTTTAACAGCCTCCTTCGTAGGGTGAGTAAAGCATCAGTCCCATGTCAATTGTGGAATGTAAAATATCCCTGGAACATTATGGGAAAGTAACTTCCCAGAAAAATGTGTAGGTTCTTTCAAGCTACTCATAGAGATCCGTGTGTTAGGTAGGCTGTTAACCCACTACACCTGAAAATAACCCATCACAGAAAATGCAACAATTAGTAATAAATAAAATGATTGAATATTAGGAAAATGGTAGAGCACAAATAAAAGTAAAAACACAACATCTTCATGCTGTTATAGCATCGAAATATTGATGTGTGTGTAAATATGTGTTAGTTTTTACTTTTATTTGTGCTCTACCATTTTCCTAATATTCTATCATTTTATTTATTATAAATTGATTTTGCTTCATGCACTTTATTTCAGACATAGAAAATGCAACAAGCAATAGCTGGAGCAGCAAACCTTTGTTGCGCCCCCATCAGGAGTTAAAGGAATTAATAACAATATTAATATAAATGGTAGTTAATAACAGTTTCAATGAGATCCTGGTTTGAGCAATCAACAAAAAGGAATTTTGTCAACACCCTAAGTGCAATCAGGAGAGGAACACAATGAAGAGCTTCTACTTCATCGCGGTGTGATTGGCCGCTGCAGGGGAAAGCTCTCGAGAGATTTTGGAGTCCAAACCGTAATGTCCTGAAGTTTTTGAAAGAAAACGGGAAATTACCTGATGAGTGTATGCTTTTAAAGAATGAAGATTGGCTATGGACATTGTCTTTCCTGATGGATATCACAGGCCACCTTAACATCTTTAAACAGCGTTTGCAAGGTAAAAACAAACTTTTCCCAAACCTATTCAGCTCAGTTCAGGCATTTAAAGCAAAACTCATTCTGCTGGGTCAAAAATATTTCAATCATTTTCCTTGAATGAAAAAACTTGTCAATACTGAATGTAGTGGGCTCCCAGCTTTTGATCAATACAAACACCTTAGTTCTGATTTGAAAAACTATTTTGAAAGCAAGTTTTTAGACATTCAAGATGAATGGAGGAAATTGTTCTTTACCCTTGTGACGCACACATTGAAGTGGTGGATCTGAAATTTCACAGCGAGTAAAAGAAAGTACTAGGAAATGCCTTCCCCCATGCCAGTTTCTTACAATAAGAGATATTGTACCAGTGCATCTGCGAGAAAACATTTTTACTTGAGAACTTTGTCAAAAATAGTATCGTTCACTTCTCATTGAGAAACATCTATACTTGTTACTTCTTCACAAAATCCAAAAATTAATGAACTAATGGAAGTCAAAAGGCTGTAGAAACCTCATTTAAAATTGAAAATTTTCTACTTTTACAAATGGTTGAAATTTCTACTAGTATTTAGTTGTATTATTAATACTGCTATTAATTATCATTAATAAAAATAATCATACAATTATGGTGTGTTTTGGAATGTATATTTTGAAAAATCTCTTTTCGTTATAAATATTTTTAGTAGTGGGTGACCTGTTGGTCTAGAGGTAAGGTGACTTCTGTTCTGGTGTCTGGGGTTCAATCCTCGGTCCAGGCACAGATTTATCTGATTTCCAAACTCTTCCTTCACCTCTGACAAGACAACTTGTGAATGTGGGGAATAGCAGGCCTCCACCGTGGTTCGGATCCCACGTTAAACTGTAGGTCCTTTATTTCATCTCACAATCACCCTACCATTACACATTAGCGTAAGTGCATATAACCCGAACAGATAGTAAGACGCGGTGCTAATAATCAATAATAATAATAATAAATAATAATAATAATAAATATTTAGTAGGGTTATGCTTAGTTTTCATTATTTTTTTCTAATACAATCTTATTTGAAATAAACTGAAATAACCCAAAATCCTAATCCAATTAGGGATCAAATTTATACTACACAATACATTTTTAAATATGGTGGTGGTATTGAGAAAAGGTTAGGTTAGATATTTTGAGATGGAGTAGCAAGCAGGCCCCAGATAGTGACATGCTTGAAATGAAGGTTGACCACCACTGCTTTAGAAGCTCTGTTGAGTGGCCCCCTGCGGGTATTTATTTTAAACATGGGATGCTTCTAAAAGCCATTTAAGTGATATTCACTTTTTTTCCCTCTTTTTTAAGCATCACATCTTATTACACATTTGAGTTATATGCCTTTTTGAAAAGTGAATGTCTCTGTAGTTATTTATTTGATGTTTGGTACGAGTCATATTTAAGCTTCATATTAAACACTTTGGAAAATTTCAGGGGCAGGGGAGTGATGAGCCCCATAAACTCTCTCTACCTATGCCCATGACAGTATAAATGTTTCAGTTAAATCTTATTGGAAAAAATAATCTATATATAAAAATATATATATTTTCTAAGAGTTCAACATTATTGTCAAACACTAAATATTTATATGATTATTAAAACTTCATGGAGGAAATAGAAGGAGTAAAATTGTTTTCTTTGATAAACCTGTACATGAAAATTTAAAGGAAAACTTGTAGTAATGTTGTTTAAAATGTATTAAATATAACTATTAAATTATCAGAAAAAACAAAAATGAAATAACCTATTAAACTTTGGTATATATAACAAACTAATAAAGTATTATTGCTATTTATATTGTATCTTGTTAGATAAATTTAAAACATTTCATTGATAATTTTATTAAAAAATATATACCTGCTCAATAAGGACGATTATTAACTTTTATAGAAATATACTAATATATTGAGTACATAGTAAATAACAAGCTGCTTGAACCAATAAAAAATCTTAAAAAGAATAATCTTTAAAATGTAAAGCACATCTTTAGTAAAATAAATTGGGGTTATGAAATTGGAAAATAATAATATAAAGTTATGATAATTTTCCATACTAAGAGTACAGAAGGCTTACTAAAAAAATTAAATATATTTGATTTTACATTTAGTTTGTTGTATGTTTTTAAACAATACTTGTTAAAATAACACTTAACTTCTACAAATCTTTAGTTGGCCAATTGTAACAATGTTAAAACAATGTAAAACAAATAGTTTCATTGAATAAATATCAACATTTCACTAAAATGACAATCCACAATACTATTATAAACATATGGATTTTGAAGTCTTATTTAGATTTAAAACACTCGGGCAAAGTCAAAAAATCAAATTAAGTCTCCCAGGTTTTTTAGAAAATGTAAACTTATTAAGATAGTTATATTTTATTTACAGTAAAAATCTTAAAATTCTTAAACACTGAGCGATACAGTTTAAACATTTTACTAGTTTTAAAAATATTATTACATTTGGTCATCCATATTTTTATAAAATGATATTTTAGTCTTTATTGTGATGAATAAATTAAAAACATATTTGACCTCTACAGCAAACATTGAGCAAATCTATAGATACACTTGTTATGAGTTCTACCCACACACAAACTTTATAAAACATTTTAAAAATTATAAAAATGTCAGTACAAAAAATCCTTACAGCAGACTGCAATCCTAGTGAGATGAAATCCATTCTGAGTCAGAAGTTCAAACACTACTACTTCCAGTGTTGTAATCAAATCTTATTTTGTACTGTGTTAAAGTCTCATTCATTGTTCTTATTATCTAAATAAAAAATTGCCCCTAAAATCACTATGGTTATTTTATAATGTCATTATGTAACATCGTTGTAATATAATTGGCTTGAAATATATGATACAGCAATGAATTTGTAATACAGCCATTTTATTGAAAAGTAAAGGTATTAAATCAGTCTATGCATCACTGCTACCATCAGGACGCTGATCTTTGTTAGGTGGCATCAATCCATTAGCCATGCGTTGATAATGTGGTTTCCACGAACTGCCGGGTCTGCTGTAGTCTAAATGATCAAAATCCACCCTCTACAACAAATGTAAGTGTAAAGTAGTTAAGAAAGCTATATATTTCCTAAAGAAATTAAAGAAATGTCAAATTTGGAATAACCTGGTTGCTATGTCATTTGTTTGACAAAATATCTGCTTTAACATGTACTAAAAAATAAAATATCTACTCGAAACCATAACAAAATTATTTGAAACTAAACATAATATTATTACAAATTAAGAATAAGAATTGATTAGTGACATAGTTTCAATACATACATTAATATCGTTCAAAGGTAGTTGAGTTTTTTGAAAGTTATCAAGAGTTTTTGAGAAGTGAAAAAACATTTATACTATCTTAAATACTAAAATTGACCCCAAATTGTTACATTCATTTATAAAAGTTTAATCCCATGTTTGGCACCATCTTCTAACCTATTATTGGATGCCCAGTTTTTTAAATCAAAATGTATAAGGATTTAAACTCATACCAAGAATAATTTGTTACAATCAAGATTAATACTCAAGCTAGCCCCTAACAGGTACAATTAGTCCACAGTGGCGATACTGTATATGTTAGTGGTAGATATTTTGAACTCAAATTATAAAGTGTCTAAAAGTTTCCGTTTTTTATGAAATTCCTTTTATTTGTAGGTTATTATCAAAACCAAACGCCACACACACAAATAAGCACTTTGATTTATTTTTTGTTACAGAGCACTAATTGATAACTAAATATAACAACATTTAAAAAGTTGACAATTTTAATCAAATCACAATTATAGGATGTCTCGCAAACATCTAAACAAACCTGATTTAATTTTATTTTCGTTTTTTTTCTTAATAATTTGACTCTTATCTATGATGTTGACTTAAAAGAGCCTAGTGCTGCTAAGTGAAATAATAGGAAGTTTTCCTGATTGACTTGGTTACGTCTTGGTATCAAGGATTTATGCCAAGTGGAGTGTAAAACCATTTTTATATGTTTTTTCTTTAACAAAAATGGTGGTTGGATTGAGCAGATCTATCATCTGATGGTGAATTTAGTAATCTTAACACATGTACTGCAACTCAAATAGAAAATGACTAAGAATAAAATTATATCAGTTATTATTAATAGCAACCCGCGTCTTACTACCGGTTCGGGTTATACGCACCTATGCTAATGTGGTAATGGTAGGGTGATTGTGAGATGAAATGGAGGACCTACAGTTTTAACGTGGATCCAAACCACGGTGGGGGCCTGGCATTCCACACATTCACAAGATGTCTTGTCAAGGTGAAGGAAGGGTTTGGTAATCAGATAAATCTGTGCCGGGACCGAGGATTGAACCCCGGACCCCAGCACAGAAGTCCAACACCTTACACCTAGACCACAGGTCAACTTTTTATTCTTAGTTAGATTGGTGCTTATTTTGACTAGTCCTGATATTTACACAACATGGCAACCTAAACATACCTTCCCAAAAATAACCTTAAGAAAACGAAGTAGGTATGTAATATTAATAGCCCTAGATCAAATAGTTCTCTCTTCTTTTGTCCATAACTAAACGGTTTTTAGGTAACTACTTACTGTCATGTATTTCTAGTTAACTATTGCTGTCCATTTAATTTACAAAAACCTAAAATTCATTGACTACAAAGTTATACTTGTTTAAATCTAATATATAAGAAGTGATGCTGTTTTGAAATTGGGGCACAAATTCTAGGCTCATTGGTCTTAACCATACCTTTAGTCTGTTAAGGAAAGCTTTACCAAACAGAGCTCTGGTAAAAGTCTCAGTCAAACATTTCATTAACATCGATACCAGATCAACCGTGAAAACATGCCCATTGTCTTGATTAATGATGATATATTATAAATGTTAGTCAGCTATTTAATACAAACAAATAAAGCAACACAAACTTGATAGCCCTGTTGCCAGGATCAACATTAACACTTACCCAGATCTTTCCCTTGCCCTTCTTTTTGTTTGATTTCATCGTAGAGATGCTCCACTTTACGATCATCTAGATCATCAATACTGTGGTAGACATTAAATTGGATTCCAGCATCAGCGTCACGGTTCTTCAGTGAGGGAGGGTGTTCGTATGTCAGTCCATAAGCACCTAATAACAACACATTTACCACTTTATAGTTTAGGCCAAAACTTTCAGAGGAAAATAAAACTACATGCATAAAAGTTTATCGTTGGGTATTTTAAACTTGAAAATATTTGGTACAATTCTTTCATATAATTTCTAATAGTGACGTTTTTATGTTTCTATCCACCTTTCCTATACCTGCTTACGGATATAATATAATAGTGATCAAAATAACCTTGATTTGTCATAATTTATAATACTTGTTTGTTCCCATCTCAGTGTCGAGATGCTATTTGAAAATCATACCAATAACTAGCCAGTATAACCAAAGTTACTACTTGTGAATGGACTGGCATTATTCAATAAAGGCTTTCTTTCAGTCAATCAGTTAAGAGAGTCTGTCATTTCAGTTTACGATTCTCAACTCAAGCTCTTTGTGGAACACCCTGTTATGGAGGTACAGTTAATTCCTGATTATCCTCAATAATGGAGGGGATAAGTGCCGCGGATAGCCAACATTTTCGGATAATCTGCATATTTATTAAAACAAGAAATTGTGGCATTTTCAATTCACCAACCTACCGTGACTGCATATATTAACAAATCATATTCCACACACTAAGATAATAAAAAAATCTTAAATCAATGTACATTGTACATTATACTCAAAATGGACACATCAATTGAAAAGTTTGTATTAGTCATCTGCTTCATTGCAGCAGCTTCCTTTTTCCTTATCCTGCTATAAAATTTTTCATTACAACAGCTTGTTAGATGTTCCAAATAATTAAGCAGGTTATGAATGAGTCCATTTCAGTGCAGCCCCTCCCCCCCCCCCCCCCTTGCATAAACCTTTTGTCTCTCTGGCCATTACCTCTTTGCTAGGGATTTACTGAGTAAAATCAGTAGCCCTATATTCTCTATCAATGCAGCGTTTTTAAAAACGTATCCCCTCCTGTTGGTGATGCCGCGGTTAATCCACTCACGATAGTCGGGAGTTTTACTTTAGTCTTAAAAGTAGTTTGCAATATCTAGCATTAAACATAGAGATTGTTCAAAGAGGTTACAGAAAAACTGGACCGTCATTTTGGAGAGCAACTTCTCACATAGATGTTAGTCAGCTAAAATAAACATTGCTGGATATGATCTACTACTCTGCAATGGAGGATCAGGAATTGCTAGTCTATAGTGTATTCCTTCTTGATACTAAGGTTAAGGGCAAGAATCTTAATATCTAAGGCTGAGATGCAAAGGTTAAAGGTTGAATGAGAAAGGTTTAACAACAGTCTAGTGGGAGGTGCCAGAGGAGGTATGTGGGAGGATGCGATTAAGAGGAAGGGAAGAGACACCGTGGTGGACACAGGTGAAGGGAGCAGTGTGGAGAGAAGAATAAAGCATTCTGGACTTTTAAGAATAGGAATGAGGAAACTGAGGAAAAATAGAGCAAAGTGAGTTGTACGGGAACCAGGAAGGATTGGATGGAAAAATGGATGGAAATGCCGGAAAGGGACGTGGAAGTATGGTGTTATATAGCCAAGTAAGAAAGAACAGCATAGAGAAAAGACGAGAAGCTAAAGTGATAGATGAAGAAGGAACAACGTTGAAGACAGAAGAGGAAGAAAAGGAACTATTGATGAGATTTTTGAGAAAATGTCCAACTTGTAAGAGTAAAGGAATGAGAGTGAAACAGAGGAGCAGGAAGAATAGAACAGGAGGAAAGAGATGGAGGACACATTAGAGGATGAAACAAGGGAATGCACTGAAGTAGGTATACAATGGCTATATACAGGATGCTGAGAGTGGTTTGAAGGGAGAACAAGGGTACCAAAAAAATAAAAAGGGGATTAAAATATCTATTTTCAAAAAAGGGAAAAGATTTTAAATTATTTTTAGCTTATTACCCTTTTGGGTTATACCACTTACGCAATTTAAGGGTAGGGTGATTGTGAGATGAAAGGGAAGGACCTACATTTAAAACGTGGAATCCAAAACCACGGTGGGGGCCGGCTTTCCCCCACATTCAAAGATGTCTTGTCGGGAGGTAAAGGGAAAAAAAAAAAAAAAAAAAGTACAATGATGGGGGGGATAAGGGTAAAGCGCCACTGTACAAAAATATATGAGAAGATATTTGGAAAAGAAATAAGAAAAAAAATAAAAGGGAAAGTGGAAAAGGGGAACCAGAAAGGGAAATTTAAGGATTTTCTAAAATTATACTTAATCTATGCCATAAACACTGAGGGAAAAGAAGGATAAATTTTGGGGAAAAGGGAATCTTAATGGTATTTTTGGATTGGAGAAGGCAATGAAAGGTGGATGGGAAATAATTTTGGGAAAAGCGAGGGAAAGGAGGCGAACTAAAAAGGGGATTAAATGAATGGGAAAAACATGTATGGGGATAACGGGAGTTGTGTTAAGACGGAGAGTGGAATGTTTGGGGGTGTTTTTTTTTAAAAAAATTAAGTGAATATTCACCATTTTTGGGTTTGGGGCAATGGTAATAGAAATGGTCATAAAAAAAAGTGGCAGGAAAACGGGGGGAAAAAAAGGGGAACGGGAAAGTCGTGGTATGCTGAGACTTGTTTATAAGGTGGATAGGAAGGGGAAGTACGGGAAAACCCCTACAAGAATGGAATGAAGAAGTGAAAGAGAGTGGGAAAGAAATTTTGTTTGGCAAATTGTCCAAATATGGTAGTGACAAGAAAGAGGTAAGGCCTAATAAAAATTTTTAAAAGGTTTTAAAAACAGTTACTTAAAAATTTCAAAATTTAAAAAACCTTGGAAATTACGAGGAGAAAGGGGAAATAGAAGGATTTTAAAGAGAAGAAACAACAGAAAAGTTGTTCTATAGGTAAGAGACCTGCTTTGGGGAAAAAGTGTTTTAATTTTGGTTTTTCAGCAAAACATGGGAAAATTAAAAATTTAAAAAAGACTAGGGAAAAGGGGGCCCTGGAATGAAGTTAGTGAGGGGCATTTACTGTCAGAAAAACAAGATTAGGAATGAAGTTTTCTTAAAAGAGAGGGGCAAAAGTACATGAAAATAGTGGAGAAAAAGAAATGAGATGTATGGGGGAGTAAAGAGAAGGAAAAAGAGGGTTTTCCAAAAAAAGATGAAGCAGTAAATTAACAGAAATTTCAATGAAAGAAGGGTTTTTAAACAAAAAGGGTGGGAAGGAAAGGGAAGATGGAGACATTTTACTAACCTACCTGGCCACGGGGGATAAACATTGATAGTGATGATGAAAGGGGAAAATCCCAATTTTGGGGTTTATGATTTAAAGAGATTAATTAGAATCTCCAACCCAAAGTGTGTTCAAATTTAAATTTAGTGGTCTCAAACTCAAAAAGTCAAAGGGCCCAAACGACAAAATCGGGCATGTCCGGGACAGAGCCTGTTTTTCATCCTTTTTTTTCTAATTTCTTTTTTGGGAAACCCTTTCCCGATAATTTAGCAATTCATTTTCTTTAATGATGAAGGGGTTATGAAAGGGTTTAATTTTAAAATAAATTACCTAAATTTGTGTGGAGGGAGTGTGTAAAATAATAAAAAAATACATTAGTGCACAGCTGAAGTTAAAGGTCAATTTTCCCCTTTCCCCCGGGAAAAAAGGGTCAAGGGGCCCCCATTTTGTCCCCTCCTCCTGGGTGTGTCTATATACATTGTTACTAGATATTTAAAACTACTGGGAAACATTTAAAAAAAATTAAAAATTTACAAATAAAATATTTTTTAAAAATTTTTTTGGGGGCCAGTGATATTTCCCCAATCCGTTTTTTTATTATTATTTTTTAAAAAAAAACTCCACAACCAAAAAAATTTTACAGGATGGAAAAGTATAGCCAGTTTGAGATAGCTATTATTTTTTTTTTCAAAATTATATAATTACATAATAAAATGAAAAGTTAATCACCCAAAAAAGTTTATTCCAAATTAACAAAATTTTTTTTTCTCCCGAAATTCTGTGTAACCAAGTGTCTATTCTTATCAATTTCTTCGACGGGATTAATTAAAAATTTGCCCTTCCCGTCATTTGTCTTTTAATTTTATTTCTATACTTTTTTTTTGTTAAATGTCCCCGCCGAAAATAATTGCCCACACACATAAGGACTCCCAAACAATATATATCCTAACATCGTTATATTTAGGTTTTAAATCCCGAACATCCTGTAGTTTTTTTTAGTTCCCATTTTAATTTCTTCCTCCACACTTCCCACTGGTATGGTGAAAGAAAGATGCACTGAATAAATTGACAGTCTGATTCAAAATTATGCTCAGAAAACTTATCTTGAAATCATTTTTTAGCATGATTTGCGGGCGATATTTAGCTCCATCATTGCTATTTGCAGACAATGATTTCAAAGTAGAAAAATGAGCCACATTGTTTGCTACCGGGTGACCTTCGCACAGATGAAGTTTTGATAAATCAAGTCTTACATTTTGGCAACAACTTGATCTCGTCCTTGTAATTTCATATTTAAGGGTTATTATTATTACTATCACCGCGTCTTACTACCCATTCGGGTTATACACACACTAATGTGTAATGGTAAGGTGATTGTGAGATGAAATGGAGGATCTACAGTTTAACGTGGAATCTGAACCACGGTGGAGGCCTGGCATTCCCACATTCACAAGATGTCTTGTCAGAGGTGAAGGAAGGGTTTGGCAATCAGATAAATCTGTGCCAGACCGAGGATTGAGCCCCAGACCACTAGCACAGAAGTCTGACACCTTTCCCCTAGACCTCCAGGTCACCTTTAAGGTGTTAAGATGAGTTGTAATGTCAACAAGAAATGCAAGTCCATGATCCAAATGGATCTTGAATTTCTTGCACAGCTCTGCCCTTTGAACTCATGAATGTGTGTATTGTCTCCTGCAAATTGAAAGATCGCTGGAGGACTGTGCCTCGACTGAGCCATCTCACCTCAGTGTGGTACAATAGACCGTCATACTGAGACTCGAGCTCACTAAGTAGCTCCATGATTGACTACTATGCATGTGACCGGGTCCAGTTAACACTTTTGGCTACCACATTCGTAACATGTGTCATTTTTAGTTGGGTTTTTTTTTTTTTGTTTTTTTTCACAAAGAAATTCTTTATGAATAATGCAATTCACACTCCTGAATGGTAAGTAAAGTAAAGCAATGAGATTAGATTTTAATTATGCACTGAACCCATTTTCCACCCCAATCATTGCAGGAGCGCCATTTGTTGCCACACTGAATAGCTTCGTCCAATCTACACCCAAAATTTTTCAAGGCTTGTTTCCATACTAAAATATCACTTCCTGTTGTATTCTTCATGGGCACGAGGTCTAACAATTCCTCGGTTACATTAAAATCCTTATCCACACTCCGAATGTAAATAGCTGACTGAGCTACATCACATATATCAGTGCTCTCATCAATAGCATTCGAAACGCTACAAACCCTTTTGATTTCTCACGTAACTGGTTGTGCACGTTGTCTGCTAAGTCTTCATTCGCTGAGAAACATATTTCCAGATAAGCTAATGCTAGAAAACAGATGCCTTTTTTTCTGGCACATAATGTGCACAGTTCTCAGGATACAGTCCTTGATAAATTACCCCTCAGAAATAGGCTTTGAAGCACAAGCAATTTTTTCTGATATCACATAACTACATTTCACCACAGCATCAATCACTTGTTAACATTCAAAAACACACTTTGCTGTAATTTAGTCTCTTTAATCCTCCAGGTTTGTTTTGATGAATAAGTCCCTTATATTTTCCATATCAATTAATTGATTTGTTTTTAGTGTCTTTTTAAAGTTACTCCTTTTTGTGACTGAAATACTTGCTACAAATCAAACATGTATATTTAGATTTAATTAAAAAAAAAAAAAAAAATGTCTTTCCAATTTTCACTAAACACCCGAAATTCTTGATAAATTTTCCACTTACTATTGGGAAAAAGACATTCTCCAGGGTTCTTACAGACATATGAAACATAGATTCAAGGACTTTTCAAGACTTTTTAAGGAATAAAACTGTTATTTCTCGTAATGCCTAAAGCTAAACATGCCAATAAAAAAAATTTATAAACCATATCAAATTTTAAATAGATGGAAAACAACAACTTTTCATTAAATTTAATGAATAGATATGACTATAAAATATAGTAATCTAACTTTATTGTCACTTACTTCACTCTCCTTGGTTTATTGGTTAGTGGAGTCATTCTAGATTCAGTATATATGGTAGTATGGATATAACAGGAAATTGAGAGCTAAGTGGAGAGGAGATGAGCTACTAGTTATTGGCAGGGAATTTAATGCAAAACTATAACTTTAAGTACTCAAAGTGTTGACAGGTAGTCAAATATCCTAAAAGAATTATTACAAATGACAGTTTTAAAGCAACTTACAAAAAAAAAAAAGTTAATGCACATGAAATGAGATTTTTAAATATAGGAAATTAAAGTAACAGACAGAGTGTTACCACCCCTCTACTCTTTCTCTCTCTTGCATCCCCAAAGCGTCTGTTTCTCCTCCTGAACCACCCAACTAGGGGGGATAAAAAGAGCAGAAAAACACCCCCCCCCCCCCCCCCCCCGAGGAAATAAACCACAATTAATGTTTGATGAACTTTTTCTCGTCTAAACTGCCAATCATTACCTTCCTTTCGCCCAGTTCACCGCAATAACTTGCCAAACCTTCCTTCCTTATCGTTCACCACAATAACTTGCCAAACCTTCCTTCCTTATATCGGTTCACCGCAATAACTTGCCAAACCTTCCTTCCTTATCGGTTCACCGCAATAACTTGCCAAATCTCCCTTCCTTATCGGCTCACCGCAATAACTTGCCAAACCTTCCTTCCTTATCGGTTCACCGCAATAACTTGCCAAACCTTCCTTCCTTATCGGTTTCACCACAATAACTTGCCAAACCTTCCTTCCTTATCGGTTCACCGCAATAACTTGCCAAACCTTCCTTCCTTATCGGTTCACCACAATAACTCGCCAAACCTTCCTTCCTTATCGGTTCACCACAATAATTCACCAAACCCTCCCTCCAAGTTTACTCCCTACTGCACTCAAATGGGCCTTGCCAAAAAGGGTACATGAATACTACGATCACCTATCATCAATCGGGGATGACGACAAGTAGTTAACAAACCCAAGGGATTTTTTTTTGTAAGCCTTACTACCCATTTGTATATTCACAATAATTGTGTAGAGATTACATTTAGAGAAAAATGGATCTGAATTTGTGTGGAGCAAGGTGTGATATCATTTAGCAATACCACCCTCTGTAAACCCGAGTGGTATTCAAATCCCCAAACCTTACTGGCAGTCTAGTCTACTGCATCAACTCGGGTTTCAAAGGTGTGTGTGGAGGGGTGGAAGGGGGAATAAGATCTGTTCAAATCATTAGGGTTAGTTTTTCACTTTGATTTTTCTCCTTACAATATTACAGTATTCTTTTAGTTTAAAATAATCTCTTTTGTTTTCTCTGTTTCCCATTTGTATGGTAGCCCTGTAATTTTGCTTCAACGTTAGAGGAGTCCCATAGTCAAGCACGTGTTGTACCTTTATTGCTGAGATTGTCATCATCCTCGCAGCCCACTGGCACCTCCAGCTTTTTCTCTCTCCAGGTTGGTATTGTTCTTCATCCTAGATCGTTGCGTATCTTCTGTACATTGTTTAGCAGGAGGTTGGCACCATCATCTGAGCGTACTGGGGTCTGTATGAGTACACTGGGTTATCAAAGTGGTGACGATCTGAGGACAGACATGCAAAACATCCGTTATATAATTGACACAATTTACATTGCTGCCACTGGACAAATAGGTAATGGCTGCCTCTTTAAAACCTATGTCAAGGATTATAATTATATTATTCCATTGGAGCTCTTCAAGGAGGGAAGTGTGAAACACGCAACAACAAGTTCCTAAAGAATGTACGATATATAAACAT
>JBCFYV010003392.1:0-27152 GCA_039000515.1 Timema cristinae
TGAAAACCGGCGCGACTATTAATACCCCTCGGACATAGACATCTGTTCAAATTAGGCTCAACCTACCCAGTTGTGCCACAGTCTGATTATTCGGACAGAGTTTTTCATTTGTTAGTTAAGTGTGTGGGACGAAGCGATGACCTCTTGCTCTCGAGACATGTTTTTATTAAATATAAACTTTAATTTTTAAATGTTTCTGTGTTATTATCATTATTATTATTACTATTATTATATATTATTATTATTATTATTATTAATTATTATTATTATTAATTAAAATTAATAAGTTGTTGCTTGTAGACAGTGATGACACTATTTCCTTTCTTCATTCTGTCACAGCTAGTTTATCCTCGTCAGCCAATAGCGTTACTATTTATCACTAACCAAATATTGTACCTCTTTAGTTTCCCATGGGCAGTGATGTTTCTTGTTATCTCCATAATAATGACGTCACTAGACATCACTGGCCAGTGTCGAACCTCTTCACTCTCATGGGCAGTGATGTTTCTTGTTATCTCCATCTAATGACGTCACTAGACATCACTGACCAGTGTCGAACCTCTTCACTCTCATGGTAGTGATGTTTTCTTGTTACCTCCATCTAATGGCGTCACTAGACATCACTGACCAGTGTCCGAACCTCTTCACCTCTCATGGACAGTGATGTTTCTTGTTATCTCCATCTAATGACGTCACTAGACATCACTGACCAGTGTCGAACCTCTTCACTCTCATAGACAGTGATGTTTCTTGTTACCTCCATCTAATGACGTCCACTAGACATCACTGACCAGTGTCGAACCTCTTCACTCTCATGGGCAGTGATGTTTCTTGTTATCACCATCTAATGACTTCACTAGACATCACTGACCAGTGTCCGAACCTCTTCACTCTCATGGGCAGTGATGTTTCTTGTTACCTCCATCTAAAGACGTCACTAGGCATCACTGACCAGTGTCAAACCTCTTCACTCTCATGGACAGTGATGTTTCTTGTTATCTCCATCTAATGACGTCACTAGACATCACTGGCCAGTGTCGAACCTCTTCACTCTCATAGACAGTGATTGTTTCTTGTTATCTCCATCTAATGACGTCACTAGGCATCACTGACCAGTGTCGAACCTCTTCACTCTCATGGACAGTGATGTTTCTTGTTATCTCCATCTAATGAGGTCACTAGGCATCACTGACCAGTGTCGAACCTCTTCACTCTCATGGGCAGTGATGTTTCTTGCTACCTCAAACCTTACTAATGGGACATAGTAACATGAGATCTAGTTGAGTATTGTGGGAAAGGCACCAATGTATCTTATCATTGATGAGAAGCTTCATATAAGTGCATCTTGGGGATAACCATATTGATCCCTTCGCAACACTGGCAAGCACCAATAATAGAGTCGTCCTGACTCAACATAGCTAATATTAGTGTCGTACTGATGGGAAAGTGCCGACATTACCGTCGCCTGAATGGGAAAGTACTGACATTATCACCGTTTGACGGGAATGTACTGACATTACCATCGTCTGAACGGGAAAGCACTGACATTATCATTGTCTTAATGGAAAGTACCAACGTTTCATAGTTTTGACGGGAAAGTACCGTACAGGAAAGTGAATGCCTTGTTTATCTAGAGTGTTGTAAAAGTCTTCCTTTGCACCGGTCACGGGTTTCTTACCACGTATTAAGATCAGATCAACAAAGTTCTAAACTTAGCGACGCTTGACGTCGGTAGACCTGCGGATGTCGACCAATGGGGGACCGGCGTCGACACACCTTCCTGCCTCGAGCTGCGCGCGCACTTTCTCAAACAAACTATTATTATAGAGGGTTAAAGTTTGTCGTCAAGCCAAAACAGTTTAGGGGCCATGAAGGCATAAATAACCGATATAAAGGGAGCCTCGATAACTCGAGCTGTGTTTGGGTTAAGCGTTAGCGCACCCGACTCTCTAGACCGAGTTTAAACCCAGCCAAATACATATTTTGAACTAGTATTCCTCCCTTAAGGTGACAATGCAGGGAACGCGTGAACCTGTCTGTGTTTTTGTAGTTTTTATATCAAAACATTTTTTGGCCAAGATAAATCAAATGTTACTCCAGTAAAAACATAAGATCATTTTTTTTTCACTTGGAGATACCAGCAGTTGTTGAATATCTGTCAAGCAGGGTGTTCTGTAATTTAATGACAACTTTTTCTCTTCAATTAAAATGTTTATCATCTAGTGCCACCATACCCATGACAGATATTCAACAACTGTTGATATCATTATGTTTCTACTGGAGCCATATTTAATCTATTTTGACAGCAAAGAATGGTTTGCTTTATAAAGTTTAAAATCACTGGCCTTTTCTCGCGTTCCCCACCTTAAGTTAACGATTTTGTCTCCTTGGTTAATTTGGAAATATTTTGTTAAGCGGTTGCATCCTAACTTGATTCACTTAAGCACTCTAGGCACCATCGCGCTTATACGTCAATATACAAAATAGAGAAAGTTGTAAGGAAATAAATGAATAGTTCACGTTGTGAGGCCTGTTTATTAGATGCTGGTACACTTCCCCTCTTCCTCTGACGAGTATAAGCACCCAACCTATTATTTGCACCTGGACAGCATTGACTTACATTTCAAAATAAACTCGTTCTTGTTTCTTATTCTAGAGAGACAAATGCTTTTTTAATCTCCATCCTAAGATGTGATTTTTAAAACAAGTCTACAAATTAGTTAGTTCAATGTAACACAAAATAACTGTAGGACTATTTTTAGAATTCTTAGAGAAGTTATGGGTTTTGTTTCAATATTATATCTTTAAAACTCTCTGAATGACACGTGAACACATCAACATGGTAAATCCTATTTGACTTGCCGTGACGTCACATGTAGTCAATGTTATTGTTGGGCCAATCAGATTGCAAGACAGTAGAGACCAACACATATGTATCTAAGCGCTCAGTGTCTGTGTTAGGTACTATTGTTTTATTCTCATTAATTATAAAAACTAGACAACACCCATAATCCAAAATTTAATTTACAATTTAGATTTTTTCCTAAAACATCTTCATAAGATTCGAGGAAGATTTAAAAAATTACATTACAAAAACCTACAAAAAATTTGCCCATTGACGGCCTTTTCACAAACGTTCGTTAAATATGTAAAAAAATATATGCCCGGTGGGTCAAACCGGACTGGGATTTTTGGGTTAATATAACGAGGTTGGGTCTAGCCCGGAAAATGTCACTGGGAAGGGGGGAGGGGGTAGTTAAGGAAAAAAAGGACGAAGCGGTAATATATCAAAGGTGGGGCGTTATTATAGCTCGTGATTTAATCGAGTGTTAAATTTTAGCGTCGATTTAGGACTCCATCACAAAATCTGCCTTTTAATTATGAGTGAAGAACGACCCGGGGGCCACAGAAAAATAATACCCATTAAAATTTTTCGTCCATTGACAGCTTAGTCCTTCACCCGGATCGCTGGGGTTTAGTCCTATCTTCCCCCACAGTGACACTAGCGCGCCCATGTAAAAGGATAAAAGTGAAAAAAGGGAGTGAAATGAAACCCACCAAAAGGAGATCTGTTCTTACTTGTCTTGTCCTGGGATGGGAAATTCCTATAGCCAGGGGTTGAGCAGGGCTATCAGCCAAAGTCAATTAAATTCCCATGTTCGGTGTCATTTTCTTTTTAAAAAATAATTTTTAATGGGCTTGATTACTAAACTGCTTTAATAGATTGGCTTTTTAAATCCATCATTAATAATAAAGGACAGCCTCATGATCGGGCTACGAGTATGGGTGTCCCGGATTCGATTCCCCACGGGTACCTTGGTTTTTTTCCCAAAGGGGGAATTTCCCCCAATGGTCACCAGGTTTTGGTTTAATATTAATTTATCATTTCCACTGTTTCACACCACACTTACCCATCCCCATCCCCGTCTCACTCGACTGGAAAGAGCTTCTACAAAAGGCTTTAAATTGTACATTGGGGCCTCCCCACAATGGTACATTAGACGGTAATCTTTCCCTAGTGGGTTACGTTGTTGTAGCTCAACGTGCCTTTAAATTTAAATAGGGTTTAAAATTTTAATTGTCAAAGAGAACTGACTGTCCTTTTGAAGTAAAAAAGTTTAGATAATAACACGTTAATATTTATCAAAACCCAAAGGCTAAATTTTTGATTTTTACAAACTTTCTCTTGTAAGTACAATTGTTTAAAAGGTGGTGAGTAGGGGATACTCCTTTTCCCCTCCTCTCTCTGTCGTTGTAAGTCTTGGGCTCCCTCCCACTCATCTCCTGAAGTTATCTCCGAAAAAGCTGCCAGTTCTGTGTTGGGGTCCACCGAGTTTCGTGTGCTTTTAACCGCGTTTTAGTGCAACTTGCTTTTTTTAAAAAACAACCAGGGGATAACTATGGGTTTTTGGGGTGAGTGGTAGGGGGTTTCCTGGTTTGAATACTAAGCAGGCTTGGTAGTCATGAATACTTAGCAGAGTTGGTAACATGAACTAAACTAAGCTGGAGACAGATCTACTGAGTTTGGTAAAAATATTTAAAGCTAAGTTTGGTAACGAATAATACTAGAGCTTGGTAGACATGAATACTAAGCTAGAGCTTGGTAGACATAATCGTAGCTAAGGGGTAGCAGAAATATACTAACTTGTAAAAGAATACTAAGCTAGAGCTTGGGTAGCATGAATACTAAGCTGAGTTTGGTAACATAATACATACTAGATTTGGGTAGACATAATCTATAGCTAGAGCTTGGAAAAAGAATACATGTAGAGCTTGGTAAATAAATACTTACTGGGCTTGGTAAATGAATACTATACTAAGCTTGGTAGACAAAATTTTAAATGGGAAGCTTGGTAACATAAAATACAATAGCAGAGCTTGGTATCAAATTATAGCAGAGCTTGGTAACATAAATACATAACTAGAGCTTGGGAAATGAACTATACTAAGCTTGGTAGACGTGAATACTATAGCAAAAGGCGGGAGACATGATACATAACAAGTTGGAGACATGAATACAAACTAGAGTTTGGGTAGACGTGAATACTATAGCTAGAGCTGGTAGACATGAATTTAACAGAGCTTGGTAACATGAATACAATAACTAGAGTGGTAACGGGGAAAAAATTAGCAACTTGGTAACATGATACTAAGCAAGCTTGTAGACAAAAACATTTAACTCCTTATATGTATATTGGGCTGTGAAAAAAAACAAAGGATCGAAACATTGTTATAAGCTATTAAATAATTTTAAATAAACAAAAATCTACAATATATTCTTGGGTGTTTTCTATAGGCAAATTTTATTTTTTTGATAAAAACCTAACAAAAAATTTCCAAATTTGTGATTTTTTTTCTCTTCAAATATAACTTGTTCAAAAAACAACTATGTTTTGGGGAATGTTTAAAACGACATACAAAAAGGAATGGTTTGTAAATATTTACTTCTCTTTACCCAATCTCCATAACAGCTTCCTATGGGTCAATTTTGGGGAGATTGTCCAATAAACCAATTTTTGTCCAAATTTAAAGCTTCTAAAATGGTGAATCCCAATGGTGGATCCAAAATTTTTTTTCCACATATAAGAAAAAAAATTTTTTAAATTTATTAACTAGGGAAAAGGGGTTTAAATTGATTGAATCCCTTTGGGGACACGTTTCTAAAAAAGTGTATATTATTTTTTCATGCTTTTTGGGTGAATGTGATGCTCTTTTTTTTGGAAATTCAAGCTAAAACCTTTCACAATTATATGGAGCACGGAACAAAACCTAACAAATGGGTTTTTTGATTTTTTTTTCTTTTTTGGAAGCTGAAAAAAAATTCCCATTGTGGACCCCAAAAAGGGGGAGGTTTCCCCAAAAAACCTAATTCAAAAAATCTTGAACCCGGCTTTTCTATCCCTTTTGGGCTGGGCTCCCTTCGTCAATTTTAAGCTTCCTAGGTTTTTTTTGGGTTTTATTTTTTTTTTTTTTACTTGACTTTTGAGGTACGTCTTTTGATCTCAAATAGTTATGGGATTAACCAAAAGGGGAAATTTTCCCGCAGGTAAAATACCCCAAAGTAATTTTCTGGTAAAATGAGATTTCCCTTTTTTTGTTTATTATTTAAGACGTTCCCTCCTTACGTCACGGTACTAAGAAGGATTAAATTTTTAATGGTTTTACTTCTTTTCACGAGTCTTAAAGATTATCGTTGAAAAAAAAAACCATAAATTCTTAATAATTAAAAAAAAACCCTATACGGTCAAAAAAATATTTTTTATCTTGAAAAATTTTTATGAAACCCCTTTTCTATAAATCCTTACACCTTAGATTTTTTGGGTTTTTACTCCCCCGAAAGGGCCTAACAGTTTTCCCTCCAGGATGAGGTTAAAAATTTTCCGTGTAACACATCCCAATTAAATAGGAAAAAAAAAAAAAGGGAAATTTAAAAAAAACCAAAGTAGTTTTTTTCAAGGCGAAATAGAAGAAGTGTGTGAACTGTCAGAGAAATAACGTGCTATCATTAATAAAAACAACCTCGCAGGGTAAACTGTCATCTTTTTCCCTCTTTTTCATTTCAAAAATGGTGCTTAGTGCAATAGTGCTTAGATTGTTTAAGTCGTCAAGTAGGCACACGCCTGCAAAAATAGCTTAAAATTTCCCCAAAAGGTAATCCCGGAAAAAAAGCCTGAATACAAATTTGATAAAAATTTGCAGTGCAAAATATGAGAGAATAAAAATTTTTCCCTTGACAATTAAATACTATCAGACACTAAATACTCAAATCTTTTTTGAATATTAAAACAGAGTGAGATGTTCATATCAGTTCATGAGCCTCTGTATTTTAGCCCCTTCTCCAAAATTTTCTCGCAGAATGGGTTTGATCCTTTGATAAATGCCATCCCATAAAAGAGATACAATATTAGGGCAAGGTCGGATAAAAAAACTTGTTAATTTTTCTGAATGCTACGTAAGTACGCACCATCCACGATATAAAGGACTATTTTTATTACCTCTAATAAAATAGATTTTAATGTTTTTAAACAGTTTGTGGATCAACGCAAACACCCTTTTGTGGATGTGGTTTTAAGATGGCACCATTGTAAAGACGAACAGCCAATGCGTGAGAAAAAGGATTCAAATACCAAAATTGTTTCCCATTTCTCTCCATGCAAATAGGGCGCACTTCTTAAAATTAAAACCTTTCCCTTCCCAGCACATTAATAAAGATTACATGAGAATAACCCGTTTGGGTATGAGTGCATAAATAAACAAAATAAATAGAATTTTTAAGTTTTTGTGATTTGAAAACAAATAATAAAAAATAATAAAAATTTAGCCCCACGTTTACTCCCCGTTGGGGTTATACCTTTAAATACAAATTACTTTAATAGATTTAGGAATGGGAAGGTTAATTAAGGAAGTAAACCCCGATTTGCGTGGAAGAGAGGGGAAAACCATTTAGGTAAAAACCCCCCGTTCCCCCGGACCAAGATTCGAACCTCGATCTCCCGTCCTCAGCATCGGCTAAACACAATCGCTTACTAAAGCCACGAGGCGGGTCAAAAACTTTAACTTTTATAAATTATTAAAATATAAAAACCCAAAGTTTAACTGTAGCGAGCAAAAACCTTACAAATTAAAAACACCTTGCTACTTTGTAAAAAATTTTAAAAATGCCGAAAGTCCCTTTTTGAAGGTCAACCTTGTTTTTAATAAAAAGTTTATATGTTCTTATTTTGAACTTTTCTCAACTCTCAAACCATATTATAAATATATAATTTTTCTAACATCTGAATTTATTTTTTTGGCGGGGGGGGATAAGGGGTTTGTGCTATTCAGGGCACAGCTATTAATCCGTTTTTTAGGGATCCTGGATGATAGGGGATGGGGAGGGGTGATGGAAGGGGTTGTGCACAGATGGGGCAGAGGGAGGGGGGGGGAATGGAGGGGGGGGGGATGGAGCCCCTGGGGGGGGATAGGGGGAGAAATTTTTTTTTGGGTTGAAATACTGTTTGCAAATTTGGGGAAAGGGGTTTGTGGGTTTGGGTGATGGAGGATGGGGGGGGAGGGGGGGGGCAGAGGACACGACGGGATGCGCGAGGGCTATGGATGGTTGAAAAGGGGGGGGGGGAGACTACTAGGGGGGAACGGGTTTTCTCTCCCCCCCACTCATCATCGTGAGTAAAGCAGTTACCCCTCAAACCTTGACCCACAAAGATTGGGAAATTAAGGAAAGACAATATATTCTCCTGAGGGAGTGTATTTATGGACCTCAACCCCTTACCCTCAAACCCTGTTTGTCATCCTAGAAAAAGTTTGGGAATTAAAGGGGATAGACAAGTATTACGTACAAAATTCTCTCTGGGGGAGTTTTGTTTGGACTCAAACCCTTACTCTCTAAAAACCCGATTGAAAATCCTAGAAAAGATTGGAAATTAAGGATATACAAGTTTTTAATTCAGTCAAATTCCCTTTCTCTTCTCTCTCTTCTTCTCTCTCTCTCTCTCTCTAAAGGGGAGTGTACTTATGGCCCCTAAAACCCTGTGGTCAAGAATCAAGTATATTCTCTCTCAAAGAGGAGGGTAGCTTATGGACTCGAACCCTGAGGTAAAGGGATATACAAGTATTTTTCACCTCTAAATAAAAGAACATTTTTTTAAACCTATATATTCTTTTAATTTACATTGATACATTATATATTCAGTACAAAATTCTCTCTCTCTCTCAAAGCCCTTATCTTTCACAAAAAGTCTTTCACCACTTAAAAGTTTGATTTTCGTGCCTAATAGATAGTCCGCCGCGCGCGTTAAACCGACTTCTGTATCTGGGGCGCCAAAATTTTTTCCCCGGGAAAGTTTCATTTTACCAAAAGTCCAGCGCAGATTTTCGGCTCTCCCCGGCCGCGATCTCTTCGTCCCTTTCCCAGGTGACGAATTTTGGGGCCCGATACTTTTCGGTTGGGAGTGTTTTTACGCGGTCGATTTCCCTCCCGCTCGATCCGATCCACTCGTCCCAAAAACGTCTTCGTGACGGGGGAGCGTCTTCGCTGAAATTTGCGGCTCGTCCCCTTCCTCGCTTGTAGCGCACATGAGTTGAAAGTTCTCGAGGTGACCCCCTCGTACATTCCCGGATTATGGCTCCGGCCTGACCGAAGAGTCGCAACACCGCTTAAACCCCTTTCGCTCTCGCGATGTATACCCAAGCTGTTTTCTAGTCTAATTTTCACCATTCCTCCAACGATAACCCAACCGCTAAATTTTTCGAATGAAGCTTCTCCCTACCCCCCCTGCTTTATATGCTCGGGAGGAGGGGGGACATACCCTCTCCCCTCCTCTATACCTTCGCATCGATCCCGATTGTGTGTAGATCACAGAAAACAATTTAACGAACAGGATACAGATCTGAGGTCCCGATTAAATCCTCACAGAAAAAAACCTAACGGAACAGGCTAAGATCTAGGGGGCCGGGTTTCAATCCTCCCTCATTACCGGTACAAACCCTTTCCTTCACCCCTGGTGAAGAGGTCACCCGTGGTTGGGATTCCACGTTAAACGTACTCCTCACCCACCTTTACACTTTTAGGAAGTTAAGTGATGCAAAAATTAACTCCGTATTGATGGGGGCAGGGGTTTCTTCCTATTACAATCCGACATATTAGCGGCCAACATAGTATGGTGAATAGTGTCTCCTGCTATATTAGCATCGACAGAGCTATGGTCCCAAAGTGGTTTTTTCCCATAAGCAAATGGTGGTGTGTTGAGGGGTCTGTATTGTGATTCTCATCCTCTTGGAAAAAAAGGAAAATGTTTTTCCCCCTAGTCCAGGGCGGAAAGGTAGGAGAAGGGTAAAGTCTGTTCGAGTGGGAATTTTTTTCGAAGTCTTTTTTTCCCCACAAAATATGGGTTATAGTAATTTTGGGTGGGGAAAATAGACCTTTCAGAGAGTATAAACCCTCGGTACGTGGTTGCAAGGGCTAAACTGCTGGGGGACGGGGCGAATCTCGGTGGGGTGAACTGGGGGGGGCGGGTTCACAGGGCTAAAGCTACTAATATCGCCAAGTCATTTATCTTGGCCGTCATCAGTTGTTTTTCAAACCCAAAAATCAGGGAACCAATGGTTTCTTTTCATGCTAGGGAGAACGGGTTCCCTCGGTAATTACTTTTATTTAAAGTTATTAAGGTTAATTATTCTACACATGGCCTGGATACGTTGTATAAGATGTCGGACTTAAACCCTCAGCCCCCTAGGATATCTCCATTTCATTGCTTTCATCACGATTCTAAACATTATATCTTTGGGTTTGACTAAAAAAGCTCCCATATTACAATCTTTAAACTGGAGGGACATCTAGAAATACTAAAAAGACTACTATATGTATCCAATACAATAACTACCAGATCACATCATGTACCCCAATAAAATGTGACATTGCAAAGACAATTTTACAACATGTCCCCAATACAGTTGACATCTAGCAATAGCTCCCAGATCTACTACAGCATCCAATACAGTAACATCTAGCAATAGTTCCCGATTACAATCTTTAAACCTTTACAAGGGAAACCCTAGTAATAACTACCAAAAATTACTATAAAAGTATCCAATACATTTTGTACAACTAAATAATAAAATCTACAATCAGTATCCAATCAGGTGACAACTAGAAATCCCTACCAATTTCTATATTATCCATAAGTGTGACAACTAGCAATAACTATCAATCTACATCATGTACCCCAATACATTGACATCTAACAATCAACCAATCTCTATATGCACCAATACGTTTTCACTAGCAATAACTCCCAGATCTATTTTTCACTACCCAATACAGGGGACAATAGAAATAGCTCCAATTACACATGACCCAAATTACATGTGACATCAGCAAAAAACCCCAATCAAAATAAAGTACCAATACAGTGTGACCTAAAAAATAACTCCAATCTACATAAGTATCCAATACAGTATGACATTAGCAATAACTACAAAGATCTCTATCATGACCCAATACAGGTGACATCAGCAAAGCTACCAAACCTACATGTATCCAATACAGTGTGACAACTAGAAATAACTCCCAGACTAAAATCATGTATCCAATACAGTGGACACTCAATCTACAAGACTACTATCATGCCCCAATAAGTTGAATCTACAATTTTTACCGATCTACTACAGACCCAAACAATGTGCCCCCTAGTAATAACCCAGATCTACATACGTCCCAATACAGTGTACAACTAGCAATAGCTACCAATCTAAAATCATGTACCCAATACATGTGTCTTAACAATAGCTACCAATCAAAAATCATGTACCCCAATACGTATGAATTCAATAACCCCAGAACATCATGTACCCAATACGTGGCATCTGGGCATACTACCAGTCTAACATTATCCTACAGTGTGACAACTAGCAAAAACTACCAGTCTAAAATCTTTACCCAAATCGTTTAATCTAGCAAAAACTACCAGATCTACAAACAATATCCAAAAGTGTGTCATCTAAAATACTACCAATTTCTATTTCATTATAAACGGGGGTACACTACAAAAACTACCAATCTACTATCATGTATCCAAAAGTGGACATCTAAAAATTAGTCCCCGTCTACATCAAGCACCCAATACAGTATGACATCTAGCAAAAAAAATACCAGACTACTTCACGTACCCCAATACAGGTGACTTTTATAGAAATAGCTACAATCTACATCATGTCCCAAATACAGTGTGACATCTAGCAATACTACCAATTACTATCATGCACCAATACAGATGAACTAGCAAATTACCAATCAAAATCATGTACCATTACAATGTGACACCTAGTAAAACTACCAGCTACTATAAGTACCAATACAGTGGAAACTAGAAAAACTAGCAGTCTACAATCGACCCAATACGTGTGACAACTACAATAGAACCAGTCCTTCAGTATCCAACATGGCAACTACAATAACTATCAGCTCTATCATTATCCAATACATAACTCAAAACAAAGCAACCGATCTACTTCATGCTCCAATACGATGAATCTAGCAATAACTACCAATCTACTTTCACTCCCCATACAGTGTGCAAAAAGCAATAGCTACCAGACTCTACAGTACCCAATACGTGTGACACTCAATAACTACCAGATCTAAAACATGTACCCAAACATGTGACATCTAACAAAAACTCCAGATCACTATAAGTATCCAATACAGAAAGAATTGCAAAACTACCAGATCTACTACGTCCCCAATAAGTGGACTCTGAATAGCTCCCAGTTTAATATCATGTCCCCAATAAGTGGACAACTACAAAACTACCAAATCAAAATCATGTATCCAATACTGTGCATTAGCAATAGCTAAAGATCTCTATATGTCCCCAATACAGTATGACATCACAATATTTACCAATCTAACATCATGCACCCAATCAATGGACACCTGTAATAACTCCCAAAATCTCTATCACACCCAATACAGTGTGACAACTCAAAGCTACCAGACTAAAAATCAGTATCCAATACATGTGTCATCTAAAAATAGTACCAATCAAAATAAAGTACCAATACAGTATGAATCTAGCAAAACTACCAATCTACTACATGACCCAATACATGGACATAAAAGCAATGCTACCAATCTACTATCTTACCCAATACAGTTGACAATAGCAAAAACTACCAGATTAAAACAGTACCCAATACAGTGTGACATCTGCAATAATCCCAGATTTTCAAACATATACCAAAAAGGTGTCACTAACAATAACACCAATCTACTATCATGTATCAACGGGAGTGGACATTAGCAAAAACTACCAATCTATATCGTACCCAATACAGTGTGACCTAAAAATACTACCAGTTTACTATAAAGCACCCAAAACAGTATACATCTAGCAAAAATCCCCGATCTACACACGCCCAATAAGGGACTATGAAATAGCTACCAATCTACTATCATTATCCAATCAGTGTACACTAGCAAAGCTACCAGACTATTCAGGAAAATGCAAACAGTATGACTTAGCAATAACTACCAATCTAAAATAAATGACCAATAAGAAAGACATCAAAAAAAGCAAACCCAATCAAAAAATCATGACCAAACAGGGGGGACAAAACAATACTACCAGATCTACAATACAGTAACATCTAGCAATAACTCCCCCGACTACTTCTGTCCCCAAATACGTGTGACTTAACAATAGCTCCCAGATCTACCTCTGTATCAACTGATGTGACATCAGCAAAAATCCCAGATCTACTATCTGACCAATACATGTACAACAGCAAAAACTACCAATCTACAATCGGGGTACCAATACAGTTGGTAAAAGGTTTAAAATTCTTCTGCAATTTTTCAACCCTTATCCCCCAAAAGGATTCCCAAACATCCTGAGTTGACTTAAATCCTCACTCATGGTAAAAAGGTTAAATAATTGTTTTTTTCAAACCTTATCCTCTCAAGACGATTGCCAAACATCCCAGGGTCGGGTTTCAATCCTCGTCATGGTAAAAAAAGGTTTAAATACCCCTTTGATGTTTTTGGTCCAAACGCAATTTTTAAATTATTTATTTTAAAGAAAATCTAACAATGTCCCTAATTTATAAATTCTCACCCCAAAAAGGGTCATTTTGACTAACGCGTCATGCTTGAAATTTATTAAAAATTTCCTTCCAGGGGAAGGTCAGGGTTCGAAACTCACCGGGTTTTTTAGTGGAGGGGTGTTTTTTACAAAATGTTTATCAAAAGGGTGCATGATTTCTACCGGATGAAGCAGTTTAAAATATTGTACTCTAATTAAAATGCGGCGGCCGTTATATGTATTGACCTGAATCTTTGTTGGATATACATTCTTAAATTAGCGGGAATAGACTAAGTTCTTATAAAGGGGGAAAGGGCAGCCTCCTAAATTATAACGTCCTAACCCCCCGTCTTTTATTAAAAAAAAATTTACAGTTTCTAACAGTGTGTTTAAACTTGCCTCGAAAGCCCAAGTTTACTTCATTAACTACCAATACGGGTTTCGCCCCTTGTCCCCAGATAATTGGTTTAACTGTTTTTGGAAAACCAAATTTAATAATTTACGGGTTAAAATATATTAATTGTTTAATGTTTTTTAAAAAAAAACACCTACTTAGTCGTTTTTGAAATGATTTAAACACACATTTTTTTTCCAACTCTTTTTTCCCGTTTTTCTTTTTTAAAAAAGGGGGCCGGGGGAGAACAACCCCTCGCTCTCGGGTTTAATTGTGTTTTAATAAAAACCTCGTAGATTCGTACATTAAAATTTTTGCAAAAGGAATTTAAGAATAAACATCTACTATACACGACACGATTCAAATCGTTACGGGAAAAACCCAAACAAGACTAGATTGAACCCTTTTTTTTGGATACTTTCCTTTTCCCAGTTGGTGACCTGGGGGCTGGGGGTAAGGTGTCAGACTTCTGTGCTGACGGTCGGGGTTAAAACCCTCGTCCCATCAAACCCTTCCTTACCTCTGTGAATGGGGGGGATCCCCAGCCCCCCACCGGGGTTCGGTTTCCTCCTTTTCATCTCACATTAGCGTAAGTAAGATGATGCAAAAAAATTAATTTCATGGTATTGTTTGGGGCTAGTGCTTCCTATTACAATTGACTATTTTAACGTCAACAGAGCATGTTTTTTCCCTACACAATCATTTATCTGACGGTAACAGAGCTATGTGTGACCTTGGTTCTTTCCTATTACAATCTGACTATATATCTAACTTTCAAAAGACTTCGCCCCTATGTGTTTTTCCCAAAGAGCTATGTTTGGTTTTGCTTTGGGGACTGAAAGTCGGTGTTCGTTACCCTACGTTCTATGAGAGGCTGTAGGACTCTCATCCTTTCTGAACAAAAAATTGTCTAGTCTCAAAAAAGGGTTTTCTAAGTTTGGGAAAAAAAAATTTTTAATGTGAACTTAAAAAATTTAAAAGAAAAATGAGAACTAAATGTTTAATGAAATTTAATTTAAAAATGTAGAATTTGTAAAAAAATTTAACGATTTTTAAATGAAATTTTATTTTAAACATGAACTTGAAATGAGTTAAAATGATTTTAACTTTTAATGATAAAAAAAAAAGTTTAAGTTCTAATGATTTTAACTTTAATGATTGAAAATAAATTTTTTATTAATTAACTTTTTTAAAATAAATTTTTTAATGAAAATTAGCTGTTTTAAAAAAAAAAGGGAGGTAAAAAAATAATGAAAAAAAACCCTACCCATAATTAATTTCTTTTTAAAGAATTAAAAGATTTTAAAACAAAATAATACATTATATTTCTTGAATTGTTTATTTAATAAAATAAAATTTAAAAACAATAGATACCTAAATTCTAATTATAGTTTTGAAATTTTACATTAACACTAATCATTACATATAGAGACAAAACGTGAATATTTTTTTTAAACACTACACTCAAACATAAAATTTATACTTAACACATAGGACGGAGTGAATTTTTTTTTTAGTTCTAATCACATATTTTTTCACATAGACGCACTTCCCCATAAGTTTTACGGGGCTGATGAGTAAAGGGGCCCCGGAGGTATTGACAGTTCCCGGACTCTATCTTTTATCGTCGATAGAGCAAGAGCGAGTTATTGAATTTTTTGGGGGTACAGTTTAAATCCACTGCTCTTATTGAAGAGCCCTTTCAGACTTTCGTTTTAATTTTCAAACAATTCAAAAAATCCTTAATGAAAACGTTCTTAACGCACTCTCTTCACTCCTTACCTTGAGGTTTTCCCCAAACCCCTTGACCGAGAATAATGGGTTTAGGCGTAAAACCAATGAACTCAGGATGATCTGACCTCGTGTCTCGTCTTTTTTGTTCCGGCACCCCCTTTATTCACAGGGGATCCTGTAAACAGGGCTTGTCCCTAGGGGGGGTTCCAGGTATCATTAGAACAGGGGAATCTCTGGATGCACTTCAACATATGTAGTGAGAAGTGATCAGTATCAGGATTGAATTTTTCGTACCTGGGGGAAGAGGGCAAACCCGGTAATGCAGCCGTACTGACTACCTTCGAGATTTTCCAAAATGGGGCCCGCATAGAAGGGATATCAAATAAATTCTTGGGTTTCCATTGATAATACTAGGTTTTTTCTGAACTACGACGGTTTTTAAAGTTTTGGGTGTATAAGGGGACCCGCTCCAAATTTCCCATCCCCCCTGGTAGCTAAATTTATCGTACGGTATGCCCTCTTGTTAATTGGGGCGACCGAATGCGGCTTGTTATATTTTAAAAAAAAATGTTTTCAAATTTATTACTCGCTTTAAATCCTCATTTTGGCGTTTAACCTGATAAGGAGCCACCCCGGGGGGGCTTGATTTTAAAATGAGAACCCGGTGAACTCTCGTCATTTCAACCCTTTTCCCAAAAATAGCTTTAATGACGTAGTGTAGTACCCGGGCTTATCACTAAAAAGTTTTAACTTTCTCCATGTTTCCCTACAGGTGGGGTCCCTTTCCAGGACAGAACGGGAAGTCAGAATGAGCGTCGTGACTCTTGCGGGTATTCAAAAATTTTCCCGCAAGATAAACCCGTATCCCATCATCCCTCTTTTAGCACGTCCAACGCGCAAGTTCTTCTTTTTGAGCCACCCGAACTCTCCCTAGGGAAGTGAGGACAGCATTTCAAATAAAAGAGTCCATTTTGTCCCAAAAGACAAGGGAGGGTCTGGCTTGGAAGGGTCAAACGTGTCCCCATAGCGTTATTTGTACCGTGCGATTACCAAAAAACATACCCTCCGCGGATAGCTCCCTCAATGAATTTTGATGTCCACATCATGATTTAAATTTGAGCCGGACCCGGGGTTAAATTTTTCCCAAAAGAGCCCGGTACGCTAGACGGGGCTGTAAGGGACCCCGGTCGACCTATATCTTCATCAGAATCAGAAATTCCCAAAGAGTCCCCCATAAAGTTTTCGTCTGTGTACAGGGGGGTTTAATAGTCCCCCAAAAAAATTTTTACATTCGAAAATCCCAAAAATTACAGGGGTGTCTAGTACCCAAGATATGACTATCCGGGGGCGTGTTGTAAAATTTATCTTTGCTCGGGAACTGATCTCGTCAACCGCTCGAATGAAACAAAATAATCGAGGGAACACTCCTTTTCTGTGACTAATTTTTAAGCGTTATCCGGGAGGCACTTACGGGGGTTTTAATTGCTCGGGTTCGAGGTAAGATACGCATTTCTCTAGGGAAGTAAAAGAAAACTAAAAACTATCTATAATTTTAATCGGATCCCCCAAACCCGCACCGAAATATTTCATGATTTCTTTTTAATCTTCCCATGTCTCTCCAATAACTCTACTTTTTCCCGGGTTATGAAACGCTCTCTCCCGTGAAAAGGCATTTTTTACTTCAAGAGTGATTCGAGAAGGAAAAATTATCGTAGCAACGTGCGTTTGAATTACTACGTCAGGGGGACGGGTTCTTGTAATTTAAAATTACAAAACCCCGCGGGCTACTCCCTCGGTAAAGTCCGGTCAAGTGACAAGATCCAAACCCCAATATCATCATTCTTTTAGGGTTCTACATATATGGAATGAGAGGGTGTATTATAGCTCTCTTTGAGCAAGTTAACGGTTTTTATCGGTACACAGACAATACCTATACCGCTTCGCAGTATCTTGAGCCCTCAAAAAAGGGCAACAATCTTTTCCCCCGGAAATGACGGTACTCTGAGAGACTATCGTTTAAAATTTCATTTTTTAACGTACATTTCCCCAGAATAAGTACATGACGTGAACATTCCGTAAAAGAAAATTTTGGGGCGGGGTCACCGCTCTTGCATAAGTAGACCCCAGGCAGCTATACATAAAACCTGTTTTCTCCTGTGTTTACTGAAGGGAAATGAGGAATTTATCTTCCCCTGAGGGAATGACCCTTACCGCGTGAATTTTATACACTTCCCTTTTGTTTTTTAGTTTTTTTTCAGTCAAAAAAAACGGACAGGCTTATAACAAAAATATCACGTCCTCCCCAACGCTCGCGGGAGTTGAGAGTTTATTAAACGTGACAGATTTTTTTTCCACGAAAGAAAGTTTTTCCCCGGAACTCTTATCATAAATAAATAAATGTCTGCACGCTCTTAGCACTGACATGTCGGGAACAATTATATTTTTTAGGGTTTCAGCCGATCAAATAAGATCACCCCATCTGCTTTGCAGTGACACATTTATAATATACGTTAAGCTTTTCAAAACGCTCGAAATTCATTGAAAGGAGAGGGGTCCCTCCAGATTTAACACGTCTTGAAAATTTTGGGGAAAAGGATAAACTTGGCTTTCCCCCCGGTTTAAAAATCTGATAAAAAAGATACGGGGAAAAAATGACCTTTTTCACATCCACATTTCCAAGCTTTGCGGTTGGCTATATTTTCAGGGGTTTGAACCCCGGGTCCGATCGTGAAAAACCCTGTTTTTTTGAAGATTTATTCTCATCCCAAAAGAACCTCATACATCCAACCTGATTCTAGAAAAAAACCTTTAATTTGAGCAAGGAGGGGAAAAAAAGACTTATTTTCATAAACTTTCCAATTTGTAGGCCAATTACCGCATAGACAGAGTTTAAATTTCCCCTTTTCAATTTACCTTGGTAGGAGTCTAAAATCCAAATGAGGGTGAATTTACCTTATCGAGTCATTTTCAATTTTTTTTTCTACCGTCTTTAGTATTACCCCCGCACGCGCAAAAAACTGGGGCAGGGTCCTTGTAAGGCAATTCTTAGTGATAAATAGGTTTTTAAACGGGGGTGTAGCTTTTCCAATAATTTCAATGAGAGACCTAAAGGGTTTCCCGGTAAATCTAAAAGGTAAATCCCGTACCAATCAGTGACTGAGTCAAAAGGTCCCCGGGTCTGTCTTCTTACCCCATGTCCGAGTATCAAAAAGCCCAGGGCTTAATCAACCCCGGGGATGCTCAAGTAGTTTTATATACTTTGTTTTATATACTTTGTAATTATAATTTTTAAAAATTTCTCATTTGAGGCTAATTCACGGGATAAAACTTTTTTTCATTTTTTTGGCGAATATTAATGGGGCGGGAAAAAAGAAAAAAGCGGGCTCTTTTAGCGTGGTTCTGCCATTTAGCCTCTTCATTTAGCTCAGTCTCAGTGGGCTCGAGACAGCTGAAAAAAACAAACAGGAAAAGCTGTGGGAGTAATCAAAAAAAAAGCGCCACCTTACCCCCAAAACCATCACCTGCCTTACCCTCGTATTGGGAGGGTCAAGGTTGACTCTCGCCCGGAGGTTTTAACCCAAGGTTTTTCGTCCTTAACCACCAAAAATTTTTCCACATTTCCTTAAAAAAAAAATAACCTTTTTTATCCTAGGGGATATGGAAAATTTTACGAAAACTTTTGTGATATTTTTTTTAGTTTTTGTAAATACAGAAAGGTTTAAATTTTTTTTTTTTTGTTGCCGGGGCAGCCCCCCTCGCTCCCCCCTTCCGTTAAAGAAAAAAAAAAAAAAAGAAGAAGGAACAAAAAAAATTGTTTAAATCCCCCGGACCCCTTTGTTTAAAAGGGGGTGGAAAAAGTCTGTTTAAACTATTCCTCGGTTAATTTCTCGATATTCCTTTTAAACCCTGACGAAAAGACTTAACTATTCACATTTAAACCGAAAAAAAATTCAAAGATTATTGACTTAGGTCTACGAGGAATAGAAAACACAATTACCTAAAGTGGGGGTTTAACCTTGTTGTTGTTAATTAGTAAAAAATTCATTTGTTGATTTTGACCGGACCGGATTGAACCCAGGACCTCTGGTTTACCAGGTTTTTTTATTATTGAGTGCAAAAAGAAGGGTCTGTTGTCCCGGGTTTACCCAAATGTAACCCAACCCTAAATAAGGTCATATTTTTTTTTTGGTCTGATTAGGCCATTTTTACGTAATCATGTGATAAATTTTAAACCCCTGGTCCCTTCTGTTAAAAGAGAATAAAAATTTTTGTTTTAAACTCTTTTCAAAAACGACCAAGTATTATTAAACCCGACGGAATTACTTAAACACACATTTAACCTGAAAACAAATTTAATGATTATTGACTTAGGGCAAAGAGGAATTAAAAAAACACAATTATCCCCAGGGGTGGGTTTTTAACCTTTTATTGTTATTAAAGGAAACAATTTTTTTCGTTGATTTTTCCGGCCTCTGGTTTTCCAGGTTTTTTATTGGTGTCAAATTAAGGGGGTCGTTTCCCCTTCCCGTAAATGTAACCATCAAGGCCTAATTAAGGGCTATTTTTTTTTAGGTTAGAAAGGGGCCATTTTCAAATTCATGTTGAAGTAAACAATTCTTTTAAACTCATTCAAAAATTTTTGTTTTAATTAATTCATTACCAACACACCGTGGGGAAAAAATTTCTTTAAAATTTTACATTTAACCTGAAAAATCAATGATTATTGACTTAGGTCTTACGAGGAAAGATTAAAACACAATTAACCAGGAATGGGGGTTTGAACCTTGTATTGTTATTTTAAAGGTAAACAATTCATTCGTTGATTATTGACCGGGCCGAGGGTTGAACCCCGGGACCCCTTTGGGTTTATTAAACCCCCCCGGGTCCCTTCTTTTTAAAAAAATGGAAAATTCTGTTTAAAACCCCTTTTTAAAAAACGACTCAAGATATTAACCATGACGAAAAAGTCTTAAACTATTCACATTTAACCCGTAAATTATTACTTAGGCTTCAGGGAAAAAATTAAACAAAATCCTAGGAAGGGGTTTTTTTAACCTTGTATTTTAGTAATGATGTAAAACAATTCATTTTTATTATTGGCCCGGACCCAGGATTGAACCCGGCTCTAGGTTCACCCGTTTTTATTGAGTGTCAATGAAGGGGGTTTTTGTCCCGGTTTACCGAAATGAACCAAACCCGACTAAATTTTGATGACATTCATCTTTTTTTGTTTCATATAAGCCATAATTACATAAAAACGTTCATGACCCTGTAGTTTTGGATTTAAGGTCAATTTCCTTGATTTGTTTAATTTTTTTTAATATTAGGCCCTTTTTACGAATTCATGTTAAAAAAGTAATTAATTTAGTGTCTTAGATTAAAATACGGGTATCCAACACACACATACACACACGGCCAACATACGGGGGAATTTTACTTAACCTGAAAACAATTCATTGATTAATACGGCTTCCTAACCCACAACATGAGTTGGACGGAAGAACTACTCAAAATCGATGGGGTAATGAGTTGGACTGGATAAACTTCTCAAAAACGATAGGGAAGTAATGTTGGAAAAGAACTATCTAAATGCGATAGGGAAGTAATGAGGTGGATGGGTAGACTAGCTCAAGTTTGAGAAGGGATAACAACACATACACTTTACATTTTACACTTTTTACCTTATACACTTTTAAAAACTTAACACTTATACACTATACATTATAAACTTAACACTTATACACTATACCTTATACCTTACACCTTACACACTTACACATTACACACTTACACACTTCACACTTACCACTTACAAAACTTACCATTACACACTTAACACTTTTCCACTTACACCTTATACACTTTTAAAAACTTTTACACTTATACACTTTACACTTATACACTTAAACTTTTACATTAACACTTTACACTTATACACTTTTCACTTTACACTTATACACTTATACACTTATACACTTATCCTTATCACTTTACCTATACACTTTTACACTTTACACTTATACATTATAACTTTTACACTTAAACACTTATACCTTATACCTTTAACTTATACACTTATAAACAAAAACACTTTTCCTTTCACATTACCCTTTCACACTTACACACTTAACAACTTACACACTTTACACTTTTACACTTTTACACTTAAACATTAAAACTTTTACACTTACACACTTACACACTTACACCTTTTCACACTAACACTTATACACTTATACACTTATACACTTTTACACTTATAACTATCAAAAAGACACTTAGCACTAGACACTTAACACTTATACACTTAACACTTAGCACTTAACACTTAGACACTTAGACACTTAACACTTTCACTTAGACACTTTAAAAATTAGACATAGACACTTAAACTAACACTTAGACACTTTTGCACTTAACACTTAACACTTATACATTACCTTTAAATTCAAATGGCTGTTTTTTGGGGCGGGAGAGAACCCCTTTTAGACAATAGCAGACCCGCTTTCGAGATATCCCATCTGAAATCGGGGAGCGCGAAAAACTTTGCGGCAGCCAAATTAAAAAATTTGGGGATCGATACGTAAGTATACGACGCCGAATCGGGAAAATTTCCGATTTTATTGAAGAAAAAAGGACCTGGCCAACTCCAACTCGTCAATTTACGGGAAAATCTCTTTTTCTCCCACCTCCGTCAAAATGCCCACAAAATTTGGACGCCTGGCTAATATAGTACCGGTTAAAAAAGGCTGACCCCTTTTTTAGGGCCCCAAACCCGCCCCCCCCCCCTCCCACAAAGTACCCAGATCTAGACCCTCAATGTGAAAACTCTTAAATATTATGATTTAAGCATGTCACTGGGAAGAAATTTAGTTCTAAACCTTTAGTTTTGTTAATGTACCTTTTCAAAAAGAGCGTGCACCGTATCACAGGCAAGCCCCCCGCGACACACTTACCCTGTGGAACCTTTCAACCCCCTCCATGGGGTTTAAACGCTACGTCACATGCAGGATAACCCCCACCCCCCCCCGAGTCTCCGAAAAAAACAAACTTTGAAAAAAGGGGAGGGGAGAATTAAAAACTTGTCTATCCAGGTTGTTTCCCCGGGAAGAGAGGGGGGAGAGAAAACCCCGTTTCCCCCTTTTTAGTCTCCCCCGCCCCCCCTCCACCATCCATGCCCCCCGCATCCCGCGGGCCTCTCCCCCCCCCCCCCCCCAAGTCCCCCACCCCCAACCACAACCCCCAATTTTGCTAAAAAGTATTCTCAACCAAAAAAATTGCCCACTCATCCCCCACCCTTTCCCATCCCCCCCCTCCCCATCCCCCTCCCCCCTCTGCCACCATCATGGCTACAAACCCCTTTCCCATCACCCATCCCCCCCCCCCCCCCCCCCCCCCCTTCACCCACCCGTCACTCAGGATCCATAAAAAAAAAGGGTTTAAAGCTTGCCCGCGAATGCACAAACCCCCTTTCTGGGGGGGGGGGGGGGATATTGGCCCAAATTAATTTTATCTCGGTCGAAAGGCGGATACTAACATTTTTTCTTTCAACACCATTTATTGAGGGCCATCTGTGCTGTATAATTGCGACACGAGGGACAGATTTCAACTGCGCGTTTGGAAAGGAAGTTACCCCAGAGTTCCATTCCCAATTCCACCGTTGTTTACCCAGATCGGGGTCTTCACTGCCCCCGTCTTTGATGTTTCCCCCCCGGGTGTTAGTTTACATGGAGGGGCGTCTTATTGGACAATTGTATGTTGTAAAAATAAATGTTCTGGAAGGTCTTCTTTTTGTACCAAAAACTTACTGTATTAGTATTTTGGTAGGATAAAAAACTAAGAACGGGAGTAGAAAATTTTTTCATTTAATTATTTTATCCTACCAACATACTTCATATATTAGGGTTCTGTTATGAAAAACCCTTCCAAAAATGTTTCTTTTTAAAAACAAGTATAGTTTAAATTATTGTGTCAAATTTGGGGTTTGAATGAATGAATGCAAATTGCTTAAAATTTTTTTAATATTTTTGGGTGTCAATTTAAATCTGCTACTATTTATTGATTTGGGCAACATTTGGCTCGTAAATCCACGTTTTATTAAATTACATAGGGTACATCATAAAAATAACAAAAGCTCCTGTTCCTTGTGAAATAGTTTTTTGCCCAAGTTCACCCTGCTCCCGTTCCTTTTGAAGTAATTTTCCCGTGACAAGGCCCCCCTGCCCCCGTTTCCTTTTGAAGATCCTTTGACAAGTGCCTTCATTGGGGGCTGCCCCCTTTTGGAGTAGCTCCCGTACAATGCCACCCTCTCCTGTCCCTTGTGGATAGTCCTTGCAATGCACCCCGCTCTTGTCCCTTTTTGGGGTAGTCCTTTGAAATGCCCCCGCTCCGTCCCCTTTGGATAGTTCCTGTGACAAGGCCCCCGGCTCCTGTCCTTGTGGATAGTCCTGTGCAATTCCACCCCCCCTGTCCCTTGTGGGAGTTCCTTACAAAATTTCCACCGCTCCGTCCCGGGGGAGTAGTTTCCTGTACAAGTGCCACCTGCCCTTCCCTGGTGGAGTAGTTCCTGTGACCCGTGCCACCCTGTCCTGTCCCTGGTGGAATAGTTCCGTACAATGCCACCCTGCTCCTGTCCCTTGGGGTAGTTCCTGTGACAAGTGCCACCTGCTCCTGTCCCTTGGGTGTTCCGGACAATCCCTCATTGTGCTGTCCCTTGTAAGTACCCCTGTGACAAGTGCCCTCATTAGTGCTGTCCCCCTTGTGGATATTTTCCCGTACAATGCCCTCATTGGTGCTGTCCCTTGTATAGCTCCTGGACAAGTGCCACCCGCTCTTTTCCCTTTGGGGGGTATTCCTGTGACAAATCCCCCTGTCCCGCCCTTTGGATAGTTCCTGGGACAAATGCCAAACCCCGCCCGTCCCTTTAGATAGTTCCTGTACAAGTCCACCCTCTCCTTCCCCAGGTGAAAGCAGCGAGGACCGAGAGGGGTCCCCGGGCTAGGGGGGGTACCCAAAAAGACCACCCCCTGCGCCCCCCAAGCGGCCCAGACCTGTCATTGCTAGCTCCCTGAGAAACAGAGGGCCCGGGAAAGCCTCCATTTTCCTCCAGTGGAGGGCCTGGGGCCCCAGTACGCCGGGAGAGACCCGCTCCAGCCGGGGTCACTGAGTCTCTCCTCACTCTCTCTAAAACACCATCCTTTTGTTCTCTCTTTATTTGTCTGTTTGCAAAGTAAATATCACACAGTATTATCTTCCAGAAATGATTGTGACAGACAAAATAACGGGTCTTAAAACAGTAATCATACGACGTTGTCCCCTAGGGGCACTTTTCCATCCTGGCCGGCTCACTTCAGCCTTGTTTTGTTCTCGTACATGTGTTACTTATTTGTGGCCGCTAGAATTTTTTTTCAGTTAATTATTTTCGATAGAAGAAATGGTAAATAACCCCAGCCTTTGCCTACCTTGGCCGAAAACATAATGTTAATCTATATAAAAAAAATTTTTATTTACTTGGTAATAATTATTTTCGATAAAAAGTTATCAAATTTCCCATAATAAAACGTCCCTTTAAAGGTTTGTATAATTGGTTTTTCGCAATAAATTTAAAGAACAAAAAAAAAAATATTAATAAAAAATTTGGGTTTTTTTGTTTATCGTTTGGGAACAAGCATTTATGAACATAAATAAAAAATTTAAAAATTTTTAAACTTTAAAAATTGCAATTCTTTAACGGGCCCCCAAAAAAAATAAATGTTTTTTCAAACTTAAAAAAAAACTATACAAAAATTAAAAATTTCAAAATAAAACTTATTTTTTTGTCAAAAACGCATGAAACAAACTAAGATTGTATACCTCACCAACGCCAATTTTTTTCTGCCTAAAACCCTTTAAAATTTTTTTAAAAGAAGTACAATTGAGAACCTCTTTATTTAAAAAACTTTTAAGAGAACCACAGAAATTTCTTCAACAAAAAAAACCCACCAAAAATGTTTTTTCATAATTGTGTTTAAATATATTGTCATTGTTTGTTCACCGTCTGACGTGTCAATTGTAGGACGTACCCGTTTCCCCCGGGATTTGTGTAACAGGGGGCTGCTTGATTTAGAGAAAACGATTGAAGCATTTTTGTTTCTGACCAAACCTAATGCCCGGGTCATATATATTCCCGGTTTGGGGGTTGGGGACGTCATCCGGTGACGCACGATGCCGGCGGGCGGATAGAGAGCGCGGGGGCTTATTTGGGAAAGCAAAGATTGTAAAGGGGAAAGGGGGGAGATTTATGGAAACGTTTTAAAAAACCCAGACAAAATATGAAATTTTAAAATACATGAAATTAAAATTTTCCAGTTTATAAAAAGCAAAAATATAATGTAATTATGCAACTATACTGGTGATTATTAAATATATCTCCTTCCCTTCCCCTTGCCCCGGGCAGGGATCAAACCCCAAACCAAAAACCCAAATTGATCACCACAATATACTTGTAATTTAAGATAATTTAACGAAAATTTTTGGTTTCTCTTTTATTTCAAGTTGACATTTCCTTGGAATAAGTTAAAAAAAAACGAAAACCCTATTTAAAATTACATTACATCCAAAATTAACCGTTGTACCAGGTTTTTGACGTCAGGGTCGCAAAAGACTCACAAAAAATTTAAAAAATGTTATATTTATAATAGGGGTTTCCCATAATTTAAATTAAAAAAACTTTTGTTGATATTAAAAAAAAACCCATTTGAATGAGCCCATATTTAAAAAAAAAACTATATCGGGAAAACCCTTTTTACGTTAGAGGACATAGGCCTTTAAAATTCCCTGCCTAATTTCGTTTTTAAGGTTTTACGCTTTTTGGGATAATCTCGGGGCAAAAAATCCGACACCTGGAAAACCAAACAGTAATTTTAAAAATTTTTTTTATTATTATTATTCAACGCTTATACCCGTTCGGGGTTATACGCACTTCCTAATGTGTAAAGATAGGGGATTGGAGATGAAATGGAGGACCCACATTTTTTAAGTGGGGTCCGAACCACGGTGGAGGCCCGGGATTTCCCCCCCCCACAATTGGATTAATACTCTTGTCAAGGTTAAGAAGGGGTTTGGGAATCAATAAATCTGTGCCGGGCCGAGGATTTAAAACCAGGGCCCCACACAAAAATCCGACACCTTCCCCTAACCACCAGGGCACCAAAAGATATTTTAAAACATTTAAAACCCAACTTCAAAATAATTTTAATAAAACCCGTCCCCTATAATTATAATAACTTGAAAAGTAAACAAAAATTAATCCTCATCAACGTTGCGACCCCCCAAATAAAACCCGTGACGACCCCTAATGGGGGCACGGGTTTCCAGTTTAAAAACCTTTGGGTAAGTTTTTTGAATAATAAAGTAAACGAATAGAGGATGTAATTTTAAACCGAATTTGGCCCAGGCACTTTTTTTTA